>JARFNZ010126650.1:0-11672 GCA_031763405.1 Balanus nubilus
CCGTTCAGCACGACACGCTGCGTGCGGTTGCTGAGGTAGGATTTCAGCCAGCTGTGTGCGACGCCAGTGATACTGAAGGAGTGTTGAAGCTTGTGATGTAAGAGAGTGTGGTTCACGCTGGTGAACGCAGACGAGTAGTCCGTATTGGGAAGAGAGAATAATATTGGGAAGAGTATATCGCACATGTCAGTCCCAAAACATTATGAATAAACAGCCACAGAAATAGTTTGGGCAAGACAGCTACAATGGTCAGCTATAGGTAGGTATAGGCCGTAGATGACCGCCTTACCCCATTCATCTTCATCGCATAAGAAGCTACTAAATCGGCATCAGTCGCGTTCCTGACACTTCCAAGTACCATTCTAAGCCTTTGGAAGTCATGGGTCAGCTCAAGGTCATCCGAGGTCACAAGGTTAAAAGGTCAAACTGCTTTTGATCATTGGTATCTGTAATGCATGTGTTTAGGTAAGTTGTTTCGTCAAGAACGCCAAAAAATGACCCTAAAACATTGTTTTTCTCATTCAAATCGGAGAAAATGAAAATATTGAAAATCATCGGAATTCGTAGAAATGTCGTGAACAGTGCCCGTTTTTGCCTATGAGAGGTCATTACTCCGTCATTTTTGAAGATATTTACTTTAAATTTGGTACACATATTCACCGAGGTGGTCTGTAATACATATATTCCGTTCGGTACCAATTGGAAAATTTGTGGAAAATATTGCAATGATTTAAAATTTTGAGTTTGATTTTAACCAATTTTCACCTTTTCAAAAATAAAAATTTGAGATGCCAGTTTGATAGCCCGATCTATTATCAGTCTTTTTATATAAAACAATTGACTTTATCTTTAAAACTGTGCGACTGAACGCGTTTCCCGCAAACCCCCTAATTCTGGCATAAAATGGGAACACATGACGTCACTCTGACGTCATTTGCAGTAGACCTATCATTATCTCATTATTTTCCTTTGGCCAGTATGTCTGAAATTGGTTTAGGAAGGGGTCTGCAAAGTTTAGTGACGCTGCTAGCGTTTTTTTTATAGATATTAGGAAAAATTGGGAGGGGGGCCTTTCGTTCCCCCTCATCGGGGTGCGGGTGAACACACTTCTTCATCTTATTCCAAGTCCGGCTATCTTGTGCCAGATATATTCAACGAGAACCTACGTACACAAACCTATCGGCGCAGCATTAGCAGTCTGATAAGATGTATTAAACATATGCTGCAAATCGACTACGATCCCAATCACATGCCGACGATTTTTGTATTGACTGCAGTATTGGCCGAACAAAATTGACTGGGTGGGAAGTGCTCCCCCCCCCCCACCCAAAACAAAAATCCGGAACAAATGATCGCAGCGAGATGTGTGAGGTGGCATTCGAACGCTCTTAACGAGATGCACATTAAGCATACAAAAAAAATCAAAATGTTATCGCTTGTTAGATCAAGATCAGTTCAAAGGTCAAAATTGCATGTTTCCACGACCCGGGCCTTGGGGACAGCAAAATGGGCAGCTCTGGGCCCAAATCGCGCCAAATTGCTCTAAAATGCATGATGAAAATAATGAAGGAGTAAAATATAACAAATATAAAAATATAACAAATGTAAAAATATCTAAATATAAAAAAATATAAAAAATATAAAAAATATAAAATACCAAGGAAGGGTAAATGCCAAGGTCAGGTCACAAGAAGTCACTTAAAGGTGTAAATAGGTGTATGGTTTTACCAGAGTCGTAGATTGTATTTATGTGCACAATATGCTTTTATTCGCCACTGCCCCGATGTATCTTTTGTTCATTTGACGTGGTAACCGTAAAACCCATGATATGGAGGTGCCTAATAAACTGTCTGTCTGTCTGTCTGTCTAAAGCAGAAGTGATATGTGAGTCATTTTAGACGTAAAATGTAATGGTGACGTTTGCTATGTCATCTAAAGTCAATTAGATGAAGGTTATAACAGGGTCAGGTCAAGGTTTGGTGGAAAAAACAAAATTTTGAATTGAGTATTTCATATTCCGCTCAGAAATCCAGTGGTGTCATTTATATTTTCGTAAGTGGTCTAGAAATTCCTAAAAATCACAAGTAAAAATGTCATCAGTTTCTTGCATATAGGCTCATTACTCCATCAAAAATAAAGATATTGCTTTGAAATTTAGTTTGGGGATAGTTCATACCTGGTTCTCTTACATATATTCCGGTTTTCATCATTTTTGAAAATTTGGATTATGTTGGCATTTTAAGAAAACAATCTAATTTTTGAAATTATTGGGGTAAAAATTCAACATTTTTAATATCTGAGACAGCAATTTTTTAAAACTTGTTATTTTACGTCTTCTGGCGTTTTTCATTTGCCCTTTTCTTCAAAACTGGATTTTTGACAACATCAAACATTGAACACTTCTTGGCCAAAATTGGAATTTTGTGACGTCACAAAAGCTGATATATCTCAAAGCTTTTCAGACGAGACTGTTTCATTTTTTTAAAAGAATATATCACATTAATGTACGAGGAGATACGCCGTTACTTTTGCGTCGTTAGCGCCATCCGTTTTTGAGTTACTTAAAATATTCGACAGGGGGCACTTATTCCCCCCATCGGTCAATGGCGGGTTATAATCGGATGATCTGACCGTCTACGTGGAGTGGGGTAAAACGTTTATTAAGGTTTGACGAAAACGTCTATAAAATATTTGTCTGTTGAAATATAACAGAAAAACTCTGAAGTTGGGGCGGACAGCATGCCCCACTCTTTTCCGGGTATGAAGTCTTTGAATGACGTCTTTTTTAATTGTGCTTTGGGTTTTTCTAGACCACTTACTTAAAAAAAATGATACAACTGGATTATGGTGCCACACTGATCCACAGACGTGTCTCGTTTATTATAAATTATAAATGATAAAATTTGACCACATTTGACCTTATCTAACCTAACCATGATACAACTGACTTGAGTTCAGATGGCAAAATGGTCGTCACCATCAAATTATACATATAAAAAAACGTAAAACATATGCCCCACGACTCGTATGTAACTGCTGTGTGTAGGTACTTATCGATCGTTGGTGACCTGACCTTGACCTTGACACGTTCTTATGATGAGAACTACGCTCATAAGTACCTTGGACCGGCACGTGAGATTACTTTGGCGCAGATTGGGCCCAGAGCTGCTCATTTCGCGGTATCCACGGTCTGCAAAACAAACACACCAGATTTTGACATTTGACCTGCTCTTAACGCGACAAGTGGCATCATTTTAGTAATTTAGAGAACGTTTGAGGCGCGCTTCATAGAGAGCTTTCGATTGCCGCCTCCCGCATCTCACTGTGATTATTGGTTCGACCGATAATCAGGGGCACGTATTACCCCTCCACCCCACCCCAGTCAACGGTGTATGACTGAAACCCTAGTCAATGGGGGGGGGGGGGGGGTATAATAATCAGGGCTGCGAAGTCGGCACAATTCATCGGTTCCAACTCCGACTACTTCTGCGGCCTGGGAAAATCGACTCCGACTCCGACTGCACTCCGACTCCTGCCTAAATCGGTTCTCCAACTGCGAGCCAGAGAATGTCTGCAGTATCATTCATTTTGTTTACTTGTTTTCTTTCCAACAGCACGTAAAACAAACGCGACCAGAGCATGGGCGCAGCTGGTTAGTCGCGCATCCGGTCATGTTGCACCCGCCTGCAGGCGACAAAACTCGCGAAACGGGCATCGGGCGGCGAACGCAGCCAGCCGCCGACCCAGTTTGTATTCGCTTTTAACCCCTGGCCTCCCTACCCCCCCCCCCCTCGGCATGGTCATTACTTTGTCGCAAGGTGGAAGTTTTAACAAGTTTGAATCAGATCATCAGTATGCGATTACAAATTCATTGGTGAAACGAGCATGCTATCGTTAAAAATAGGTACTGCTCTATCTTTGATGAGGCGTTATCTTAACCTGCGCTGTGCCGGCGCTCGGCGCCACTCGCTTCGTGCCGAGGGGGGTGGGCTTCTAAGAACTGTAACTCGCCTGCTAAGAAACGAAGAACAAAGCGGAAAACGGCTTCTAAAGCTCGTCAAATAATTCGAAACTAATGCGATCATTTTTTCGATCAGTTCAATATTGAGGTTGCAACAGGTCATCGAAGACCAAAATTTCTAAAATATTAACTTTTTTCTAAATTTCCGCCATTATCTCGGGAACTATGTTAGTAAGGAAGAAAACAAAAAGCAGAAGAAAGCTCTTGAAACAATCTTTCGTCGATTTTTCTCAGATTTGACCACAGATCATCAGTTTAGGTTCCAGAGGTAATCAAAGCCGTTTTCTGGGAAAACGATTGCTTGCGAATAACTTTTTAGATATTGAAGGTAGAACATTGACTTATAATGGGGAGGTCATCAAATTGACCTGACCTAAGGCCACCGAGAAAAGATCCCAGATGAACAAATTTTAGGTAATGGTACCCTATGTAATCCTGAAGGGTTGAAAGTGATCATTCAAAAACTGTTGTTGTGGCACGACTTCGAACTTCTTTATGTTGGGTCACGTGACATGACCTATTGACCTGACCTGAGATGATCTGTCATTTAAAAATTCACACAATGTGCGTAATGAATGCCTGAACACCCTGTGCAAAAACGGCGGCGCTGCACGCTGCCGTTTTTCCGCTATCGTTGAAAAACCTTAGGAGGTCATCTGAACGACCCCCTCCCACCGGCACGGCGTGGGTTAAATTTGTCAATAGATGATTTTACTATTCCACAGATGACATAAAACCTATGATATTATATCATCAATGAGTTAGGACTATGGCTATGTATTGATTTCCAATCATTTTTATTCGAAAAACATTTAAGTTAATATATCCATGCCGGGTAAGATTTCAGCGACTCCGACTCCGACTCCGGTCAGAACTGCCGACTCCGACTAACTCCGAC
The DNA here is from genome assembly GCA_031763405.1 of Balanus nubilus. Lineage (NCBI taxonomy): Eukaryota > Metazoa > Arthropoda > Thecostraca > Balanomorpha > Balanidae > Balanus > Balanus nubilus. The sequence goes on from JARFNZ010126650.1 coordinate 4,920, forward strand.
CCTGGTTTCGACTCCGACTCCACAGCCCCGATGATAATGTATACTCAGACTATGATTATCTATCTATTTTAGATGGAAATACTGGTCCTCATCTTGATGGTCAGCTCATAATTTTTTTTCCGTCGGGGGAGGGGGGATCGTCCTCTATTTAAGTGACGTGTCCAGCAAAACCTTAACTTTGATATTTAATGATATAGGAGTCGGGTTCTCCCGGTGACCAGTTAGGCAGGTTTGAAAAGTTCACCATCAATTACTTCTAAATAAATCAACCTTTATTCAAGTTTACTACACATACTTAGAAATACACCTGCTACCATTAAACCCCAAATCACATATTTGTGATGCACAAAGCCAACGATACCAAGGCTGACACAAATCACATCGCTTCTCATCTGTGACTACTTAAATCTTAACAAAACTGAAACAAGGCACAACACGTCAATTACCCGTCCAATTTCACTGAATACCTCATCCACCACCCGTGAAGTAGCGAACATCTATCAAAGGCCGCTGATTAAGGGAATACCCTAACAAGCATCACGGTGGATGGCCGCACGTGTGTGTCGCCCTATCGGAGCAGTGAACATCCGGCAGTTTGTCCGGGCAGAAAAACTCGCGCCGGCTCGCCGAGAAGAGTCACCTTGCGGCGCGAGTGGCGGCCACACCCAGCCCCGGGGCGTGGCGGCCGGCGCTCCGCCAGCCGCCTCAGCCCCCCCTGCCCTGCCCATCACAGGTCAACGGCCAGCGGGGGCGGCCGCGCCGGGTCAGGTGAGGTCAGGTCAGATGAGGACAGGTCAGCTAGGGCCGGTATCGGTGGGTGACCGTCAGCCGGTCAGTCCACCGATACTGGTGCTGGTCGAGTCGCCGCTGCTGTGACGCCGCTGCTGCTGCCCTTGAAGGGGTGAAAGACCGACAGAGCCGTGCGGCGGCCCAGCCCGGCCCAGCCCTTGGTGGCGGCCGTCCGGCCTGCGTCGTGTTCGCCGCCGCCGCGCCATTTTTGTGCGCAATCAGCGGGGCGCGTCAACCTCCCCGCGGGGGCCGATGAGACCGACGACGGGGATGCGTTGATGTGCGGTGTTAGGTGTCGCAATGCTGCCCCGGTCTCGGCTGGGGCTCAGTAGGGGGGCGAGGACCGCGCTGGGTTGAACGGCCGCGACGTAACCGCGACGTGTACGACGTAACCGAATCCCGTGGAGGTCGCTAAAAAGAAATTAACTAGACAAGCATGCACTCAAGTTATTTACTTCTGTTTGCTAGATTGAAAAGCCAACAGTTTGTCTTTAGTGACAGGCAATATCGCAAAATTTAAACATGCAGTTAACGTGCTAAGATTGATGAATCATTTAAGGAAATGGTACTTATTCAACACTTTTCTAAGAGTGTGAGACTTGTGCCGTGCGCGTTTCATTGGGAGTGTTCGGAGGCCTAAATTTAAGACAGTTATATCACTCAAAAGCTGAGCATACACTGAATCAAACAATATACATTTCCAAAAATACATCTACAGCCTGTTTAAGAATCGACGTTGAATCGAAATTCGCATTCACTTCTAAAATGACTTAACAAGATCATCTGTACACGATTCGCAACGCCTTGACATAAATACGATGGAATCATAATCTTGACCATAATTTAAGTTTATTAGGATAAAGTCAATCGCAAAACACCGGGCGAGTCCCGGTTTTACAGAAGAACCGAGTATAACAGTCGGAGGTGGCTGAAAATTGCACCGTTTAATCGTGGCTGGCCGGGTCAGCGGCACGCATTACTCAGCTTGCGTGTTTTGAAGGGTGGCTCTACATTTACAAGTGGGACGCGGAGGGAGGGCGCCGTAGAGGCGATACCGGCAACGTTTGGCTTTCATGTAGCCATGCAACCAACCAACTCCTCCCATGGCTTTGCATTCTATGAAGGCTTGTTGTGCAGAATGAAGAATCAATGACCATGTCATTTGTCTGGATTTTCGCCATAGCATAAGCGATAGCCCTGAATGAGGGCTATCGATAGCCAAAGGAAAAGGGTACGAATTTCAATAAAATGTCTTAGCAACTGGTATATCTCCCTTAGTTTGAGTCCACCGAACCCTTCCAACGTACCGTGCGTGCGTGGTGAACGTACTTGATTGATTCGCAGCATACCTGATTCGCAGCACCATGACGAGATAGATATGATGGTACCATCATCTTTTTCGTATCTTTATAAGAACAAGAAGTTATTCGCGAAATACCACTTTGCTGGAAAATGGACTTTTGAATTTTGATTACCTTTGACACCAAAACTCATCACCTGATATGAACTATGCTGACCCCAATAGCCGAGTTGGAATGGTTGTGTGTTTAACCCCCCAGACACGACGAATGCGGGTCCGAGCACCGTCACGGCGCGGGTCCGAGCACCGTCACGGCGCGGGTTAAAAACAAATTGTCGATGTATTTGATTAATATTCACAGGAAAAATGGATGTACTCGCAACTGTTTCGATTAAGATGCAACAGTGTAAAAGAATACCATACACTGAAAAATGTCGTTTCTTTCCAAATTCAGTCTGTTCACTAGACATTTTACAGTTTATATTCCATACGCAGCTGTTGTACTTACATGCCTATATGAGTAACTTTGACTTGGCTTAGAAAAGCCACTTGTCCCGTAAAGCGCAGCAAACGAGTTAAGGAGTATATCGAGGAGGCTCTATACATTGCCGTCTAAAACATAACAGGAAACAATTCCTAATAAGGCAAAGCATTTGAGGCTCTTGCTTCTTTCGAGACTCTTCAGAGTTGCATATCTACAGGGCAGCTTCTACCATTATTCTTGACAAAATTACGGACTGCTGCATCATTACATATTCAAACTGTACCTGATCGTGAAGCAACCCAATCGGAAATCCCGTGCATATATTTATCTCGATACCACACCTCCCTTCCCCGGAACAAGATACAATCACCCGGAAATATCTGTGATCGGTGCGTGTCATCGTTAGCAGGAGGCCAGCGACTGAGTCACGTCGCCATAGTTGGCCGGGGGCGACCGCCGTGTTCCGGCCGCCTCTAACTACCCGCTGCTGAGTGCCGGCCGCCTCTGAATCAGGCGTCACCGGCGGTCACGGTCACCCCTGCCGACGATCAGATCGGTCACTGACCCCGCTCACCGTGACTTCTCACTTTGCATGACCGGAACGCTGCACCCGCAGAGGAGGAACGGTCACCGGGGTCAGACCACCTCCGCTCGAAGTGTGACTATACGTTATAACTTCTTAACATGCGATGGCGCGCAGGTTGTGGGTGGAGGACGTTTGTATTTACTGCCCATTCGGGCCAGATAGCGAATATTTAAGGTATTTTACGGATTTATCATTAACTATGTCATTACTTAGAATACAATTATGCAAGGACTTAGTTATAGATCTGCTGCGTGTTTAGAGCGAATCTAAGGTGATAAGTAATGACCCTTTTGTTCCAAAGGAGGCCCGCTGTAGAGTGCGCTTATCAGTGAGCGCCGGAAACACCACTTGGCCTTAAATCACATTTGAGAAGATGTAAATCCTAACTTAGTACCAACCTACAGCTGGTCCAGTATTATTGGTACCAATCCTGAATCCAATGCCTGAATACAACGTCTTGCTGCTTACAAGTCTGTAGGTTATCTTGCCAAAGGAAAAACATTATCCTGAGTTGGAGTCAGCGAAAAGTTATCTGTAGCGTTCCTGACTTAAAAAGCAGCGATGCTCGGTCGTGCGCTGTGTCCATATGTTACCGAAGGTTTGGGCCGGGTAGGAGGGTTGGTGTACAGAGCCACGAGGTTGATATATGCGTATTGTGTGATAATGGAACCATGAATTATATAATCCGTGATGGAACCGTCGCCTAAAATCGGAAATCACATCACTGTAATATTAACTATGCGTTCAATGGGTGTTATTTTTATTAATACATGCGCTTCGCTTTTTTATTTACTGATATATAAACTAAGGACAAGACACCACATGATGACATGATATAGGTAATAGGTATTACTTTTGCTTGAATGTATCCCTTGCACGACCGCTAATGTAGCAGCGTGAATGCTAATAACCAAGGTCGGTTCCCGAAAATTTAATATACAGGTCATCTACTTTGAGCTCTTACCTTGGCCATCCAAAATTATTTTGCATGTTGAATAAGAATTATCCGATTTTCAATATTTGTTGTCTGAGTTTCCGAACGTTTTAACAAAGACATGTAATTCGATATCATTACCCAGCTAAAGCAAATATAAATCACTGCGAGGAAAATGACATCACCATCCGGACGAGCGTTTGAAGTCATTAGTGACACACCTTAACCAAACCCGCGCCCCGCTGGGCCTCTGGATTTTCCACACCCTGCTGAGGAAGGCGGTTGAACACGCCCTGTTCCCGACTCCTATGTTACGTAGACAAAACTTCTAAAATATCGTTGAAAGTAATTTCGAAACTATTCGGTATTTTGTTGCTCAGGTCAATATGGAGGATACCAGAGGTTACTAAAGGTCAGTTGTTTGGTGTACGTGTAAAACAAAGACTCTACATTCAGCGACCAGTGAAACGGTGACTTTAAAACAGCGGCTTACTCACTACATCAACCGTTTATGGAGCGATCATGTAAGAGAGCCACTGGCATACATGAGCAATATTTCATTATATATAATTAAATAATGAAATTAAATTGCTCGCTCTACAAATGGTCACTATAGCGAGAGCAATTTATCACGACTGATGGTTGACTCGGAAACCGCGACTGGCTATGTTTACGGTATAATCTCGTTTGGCTTTTCAGAACAGGAAATTTGTCTTTGAAAATCTCGAATATTGGAAGGTAGCTTCTCACACGAAGCCCGCACAAGCTGTCACGAGGCGAATACAAATACAAAATCAGAAAAACGTTGGGAAAACTGTTTGTTCATGTTGATATCATTTGGTTAACCGGTCCCAAACTTATTGTGTTAACGTTGTGCACAGAGTGGGAAAGGGACGGACATTATTCCCCTTCGTGCATACATTTCTCGTCCCGATAAATCCAGGGACGTAGGGACGTCACGAAAAGCGAGGGGTCCGTGAAACTTTGGTCTCGTCCTGAGAGAAGCCCAATACTCTTACGCAAAATTTCTTTGTAGTTTTGAGCTCTTCTCGTCTTGGCGAATCTGCAGCGATGTTATATATATTTCCTTCAGTAAGCAAAAGGGAAGATTTTGAACCAGTTTTGTTTTTAGAAAAGTAAGGAGGCCATGTCCCCATCCCCTTGGCCCCACTATTTCTACGCATGTGGATAAAGTTAAAAAATTAATTTAAATTGGAGATGTTCTAAATCTTCTTCCAAGGGAAGGATCATCAATCAAATAAAACCAGACTAGATCCAAAGAAAACTGTGGAGCAGTATTATCCGCCGGTCCCAGCGTCAGTAATGTACGCAATATCCCACAAAGTCGTTTCATTGACGGTCTCTCTAGAAATGGTCGCTAAGTTCAAAAATCGCTCATGTATGCCAGCTGCTCTTTTATACGGACACTCTATAAATGGTCGCCACTGTATGTGAGTCGCCGTTTTGCAGTCGCTATTTCACTGATCGCACAATCATGAGTCACCGATTCATGCGGAATCTGTTTTTTTTTCTTCAAATATCGGTAACAATATCGGTACATTTTTCATCAGAAACCCCTATCATCTCTCGAGCTATGACAGCTAGAAAGAAAGAAGAAAAAACTCAAAGGCAATTTTACATTCTATTGCAGGATATCAGGTCAGGTCAATAGTTAGGGCTTAAGAGGTCATCAAATTGACAAAAACTACTTTTCTAAAACAAAACCTTTTGCGAATAACTTTTGGTTTGAAAAGGGTAATGAAGTGTTTTGGAATCATTGTGTTTTTCTCTTCTATATAGTCACATCAGAATATACCAATGGTGACATTGTTAGGTCAACTTCACAATTTGACCTCAGGTCAAGGTCACGTATTGACCTTAATAGGTCATGCTGCATTTAAATCGATGTGTATTGACGAGACAAACACATTGGTGCCATTGACAGGTTTCCATCTAGCCTCCATCAAAAGTTATTGCTAAAGAAGTGAGAAGTGACCTCGGGTGACCTTAGTTGACCTTCCCAGGGGCACTGAACAAAAATTGCATCTGGATCATCAAGATTGGTCTAAGGTGACATGATCCTGAATTAAATGGACTGATCTGATGCATGCAATTATTTGTAGTCAGAGAGCAATAATCTCAGGCAATCCTGACAGCTTCATGTCTTTTAACATGCGCTCTGGAGTGGGTGGGGGGTGGGGGTGGGGGCAAAATATGCCCCCTCATGTTTTTCCGTACCTGCCTATAATTCAATAACACACCTTGAGTGAAATTTATACTTTGGGCTACGTCAGGTCAGGTTATCAGGTCCCATCAAAGTACGGACATGTACTTACAAATGACCATCTTGCAAGTTTGCGGTTGTGCCGTGAGCACATTTTTTGCTCGGTTGGTTTCAAAAATTTTGTTTTTTATAAGGGGACAGACACCTACAATATTCATATCTCGGAGTTGTTCATCTCGGTGAGCTGAAGTCAGGTCAATTTCCTGACTTCCTCATTATAAGTCGATGGGGAAAATGCAGGTCCTTCCTATTCTAAGGAAACGCATCATTTCAGTCTAATTCTTTGAGGAACATGTATCACTCATTTCAACAAACGTTTGTCATATTTACAAGCATACAAGTTTAGCGTAAATCCGCAGACCCTTTGCCTTGTTTT
>JARFNZ010126661.1:0-11671 GCA_031763405.1 Balanus nubilus
AGTGTCGAAAATGTCGTCACGATCTGAAGTTATTTTACGCGTGTTACTTCTGAAAAACCATGGGGTGGCAGCCACCCCCCCCCCCCCTACACTGACGAGGATTAAAGCAAAAAACGCTATGTGAATCATATCATCAAAGCAAAAATTGGTCAGTGCTGTTCTGGTTTCCTCCACCTCTAAAGCTCAGTCGAGAATATGTTAAAAGTCGACCATTGACCATTAACAGCCAAAATTGCATGGTCTGGAATGCTGGGTTCGAATCAAATTTCGTACATTTTTGCGACAAATACTCAACTTTAAAAATTGTCCAATTATATAGTGATCACCCGTTATATTATAAATTTCTCACAATTTTGCATATGACTGCAATAAGTGGAGAGTCTGATGACGTCATTTTCAGTAGCGTTTTTATCTTCTTTAAACCATTTAAGCAAGCACAAATGTCACCATTGGATTCTGGGACCAAACTGGTTCATAAACATGTGTCTTTAATTACAAACTATTCATTTAAAACTTGACCTTTTTATATTACCTTGACATGACCCTCAAGAGTATATTTCAAACTCGGGGGGGGGGGGCAAAGAAGACCAGTGTCATCCAATCTCCAACCTTTCAACATCCAGCCGCATGATATTAAATAATGTTCACTTCATTGTTCAAGCGTTCAGTGTTGAGTGGCCGCCTGGACATGGACAGCACCGAACTCGTGGGGATGTTCCTGCTGTCGGCCCCATGCCGACACACGCGGTGTCCTGAACTCTTCAGCATCCCGCATGGCAGTGGAAGAGTAGACCCGGTTAAGAGGGGCTTCTTGGTTCGCATGTCACAACTATGAAATGCCCTCTCTCGCAGCTGCGCTCAGTATGCTCTATTCTTTCCGTCACGCTATCCCAAGTCAGATATTTTGGCTTTCGCCGGAGATCAGGGCACCTACCAATCTTAAGCTCTAATCGAACCTTTTCCTCATCCTGTCACTAGTCATTGTCTTAGGTTTATACATCCTATGTTTGTAATATTTTTTACAATATTATTTTTAGGTTTTTGCCAGTGTTTTTAGACTCTTGGCCTGTTTCAGGATTACATTTTTTACCAGCGTTTTTGCTTTGTTTTTATGTCCCTAAGGACTTTAACCTGTACCAGCGATACACTTTAAACTGTTTCTTCGTTTACTAATATTCTTAATCTCATATGCCGTTGTTTTCACTGCATCCTATGATTTTATTATGTTCTTTTAATATGTATGTGCAATAATTGAGACAGTGACTCGCGCGTACCAATGTTGCCCGCGTATGTTTTTAACATAAGTAGTACATATGTGACTGCAACCGAAAGTGGGCTCAGGGCCTGTGGTTGTTCTGATGCAATACTCAATATACAATATGTCCAGATTCCTCAGACATTTGACGGTATGCAAACGATGTGACAGTTTGATGGTACTCTGATCCCTGAACTTGTCACCCCTGCCAAGCCAGGCTGGTGTCGCGTCGCCCGCCGTGAGCCGGCTGTGGAATGTCTGCCGTGTTTGTCATGATCGGTGGGCTCTGTCCCCGAACCATTTCCCGGGACGGCGGCGGACCGTGCCCATCGGCGCCGCCCCCTGACGGCCTCATCGTGCTCGATGACGCCCAGAGGTGAGAACCTGAACGGAGCAGAATTCCACGTCGGGCTGCGTGGTGGCGGGCCGGGGTGATAACTAAGGCGAGCTCCGTCTGTTCCCCGGCTGGGGCAGCGTCAGAGCTCCGTCGGCTCCCGGCTGGGGCAGCGTCAGAGCTCCGTCGGCTCCCCAGCTGGGGCAGCGTCAGAGCTCCGTCGGCTCCCCGGCTGGGGCAGCGTCAGCCCACTCACACGGACAGAGAAGGGAAAAGGCATGTGAGGCTTTTATCAATAAATTTATAAACTATGTGATGTTTCACCAAGCAAATCACCAGTGACCCTTTATCAAAAGTGACGGGAAAAATCAGAATGTCCACATGATTTGCATCTCATCTGCTCACGGCATGGTATGCTGATTCGATTCGGGGTTGTATCTTGATGTTCGACGAAGAAGCACAATTGCATTCCAAGGAGCTTTCCACTATTATACTTTCGCCATACAGTATGGTAGCCAAGTCTTATCTGACTTCCACCCACTTTTCATTCTTCCCTGACGGCGAATGTTGCGCGTGTCGCTGCGACTTAAGCGGAGTTCACATTGAGGGCGGCGGACGCCAAAACGCATCTTCCATCGTCACTTTACGAGACACCAGCCCGACAGATCGAAACCGGTTTGGGTAAATTTAATCCAGATTTGAATTATAATTCGATAATCCAAGTTGCACTTCGTGGTGGGTGTGGGATAATCCAAATTTCCCCGGTTAAGTGATGGGTGGCAGATGCTTTTTGGCGTCCACCACCCTCGGTGTGAACTCGGCATTACTGACGTCTTACGGACTAAACTGGCATAGTACAACTAGGGGATGGAACGTGCAATCTTAAATTTGAATTACTGCATACATTTTTAAATTAGCGAAAATGCTGATTTTTTATATTTTAGTTGATCTCTCCTTGGAAGTGGAAAATACTTTTAAGTTCAATATATGTATACAAAATAAAAAATAGTGAACTTCGATGACGGATCTTTATCAAATCAAGTCGTATGCAATATTCAAAATGCAAAATTAATTTGGCTATTGCCCAAGACTGTATTTGATAAAAATTCGAGATAAAAATTCATCTATTTTAATTTTGTAAAAAAAACTGAAATTTAAAAAAGTATTGTTTACTTTCAAGGAGAGGTCAACTAAAATATTAAAAATATACACAAGTATGCTCCTCGCTCAAGGACTCTAAACAAGAAAATGTGATTATCTTAATTATCTTAGATGTGCTCAGAATGGAATTATCTACACCCTGGTATGCTTTTATTCAAGTAATGAAACAATACGTAACTGTGGGTGTTTCTTATGACGGACATGTTTCTCCTTTTGCGTGCGGATGTTCAGTCAGCGTTAGTCCAATTTGCGGACCTGTGCACTTCTGTCACGGATAAAATTGCGAATCTGACAGGGGATTGATCCAACCAGGCGACCGCACGCCCGTTTGATTGGAGTTATCAGTTTCAGATTGGTTCGCAGTTGTCGGCGTTAACACGCCAGTTTCTTTCACGATCGCCCACACATTCGGTATGAGCCAAACACCAGCACTCTGTTTCTCTCCGAAAGTTGTTTCCACGAGTCCGTGGAATTGTCGTGTCGTCTTGGTACTGTGGATCTTTGCGGGGTCATCTTGTCACTTGCACGCGGCAACTGGGCCTGACCTCAAGGCTCGACGCAGATGTAATCTAGCAAACCGGCACACGCAGTGGCGTCCACAGACTTGACCCAATAGAGGATGTATGGCGATCGTGAAAGATCGTAAACGCAGGCGATCGTAAACGCAGACTACCCAACCACAAACTAAGAAGCATCTGAAAACTGTCATCAAACGGGCCCGGAGGTTAGAGGGTAATATGACAAGGCTCTTCGTCAACGCTTTATCGGGTCAATCCTCAGTAAAATTCCCGCTCTGATCAAGGGCATGGTTCGCAAAGCGGTCTAGCTGACTGAATATCCGTACTGAATATCCGTAACGTAAGACGAAATATGTCGTCGTAAAAAATGTTATCACAGTACTACTGCTATTGTTTCAATAAATGAAACATCTTTTGCCGACGGTTATTGACAAGTATTTGTCATTGTTTGAATTTTAAAATGATCGCCCACCCAAAATACCAGCTATTTTCCTTCCAACCCAATTCATTTTCTCAGAAAAGCATTTGATTTGAATATCTTCTGTGTCCACTCGTTCGAAACATTTAGCAGCGTTGTAAAAAAAAAAACACTTACTGCGCTGACAAACGGTTCATTTTACGGTATATGGAAACACAAAACATAACAAAAACGATGACAGCATAAACATCAGTAGAATAATAATTGCAATTTTGTATTTAAATCAGCAAAAGTATTTCAGGTACCTGGTACCCGATGCTAATGTTTCGCAACTTATTTAGGTGATTGGGTAGGCACTCACTTAATAAATTTCGTATTCGCGTATTAGTACCTTATCGTTATCATATACGTTATCTTTTTTGGCGTTCTTGGGACATTGTGACTTCCAACTTCCCTGTTACAGTATATTTGGTATCCTGTGGTTGTCCTGACTGATGCGTGTCTGTTTGGTATCGACCGTAAATGTATCAAAAGCGCCAGCTATCCTCGCTCCAAAAATAGTGGATGTAGGGGTGGGCTAGGACCGAATGGGCGATACCGTAATATCGAACAAAAACAAAATCGAACAAAACTTCAAGCTTCTTATTAGGGAAACATTTTCTTTAATTCTTATAGTTATGTTCCATCATTGCCATACCATATAGGGAGTTGATGAAATTCGTTAAAAAATAGAAGGTCAATATCTCCCATTAACTCGCGCCCCGCTGGGGTATTCGGCTGATCGCGACCTGCTGTGACAGGTGGGGCAGATTCTGCCCCCTGCCTAACTCCCGAACCAATAAGCGGCATAAGGCGGCAAACGAACGCTCTCGACGTGATAATTCAAAAGCACTCTTATTTGTTTTCTTAAAGATGTCGAATATCAGGTCAAGACCAGGTCAAATGCCAATATAACACATTATCCAGTTATAGGGTACATAGACCAGACTATCAATAGCAGCGAGTCCAAACTCAGACAAAACACTTCCAAATGTACGGGGAAAGTACTTCTAGAGTATATGTCTCATACTAAGTACAGGTCAAGGTCAATGTCAGGTCACAAAAGGTCACTATGTGCAAAATGTATATAAAATCCGTGTGCTACATGTCTCATAGGTTATTCCAAACGTATACTTCAATGGTTATGGTCATTTTGTCATTTGAACTTATTTTCAGCGAAGTTCAGGTCAAGGTCAGGTCAAAAAGGTAAAATCTTAAAATGCATAATTTATGATAAAACACATATGTTTAGGGAGCAGTTTTGTCCCAGAAGTTCATTGGTGTAATTTGTTTTTGCGTACGTGGTCTAGAAATGCCAGACAACGCAATTAAAAAATGACGTCTTCAGATTGTAGGTATACTTAGTTGAGTCATTCATAGGTCAAAGAAGATATTCGATTTGAAATTTAGCAAGGCGGTTGTTCATAAGTAGTTCTTTCACATGTATTCCGGTTCTCTTTAATAACTTCAATAATTTGCATTCTGTGTCCATTAAAATACAAATAATTTTATTTTCAAAATTTTTGGGTTAAAAAGCACAAATTCAAAATTTTTAGGTAGCCATTTGGAAAAAAAGTACTTTCCGTTCTTTTGACGCCTTTTGCTTGCAATTTTCTTCAAACCTCGATGTTGTATGAACGACCAAACATTCTCCGACTTTGGGCCGAAAATGGCGTGACACGACGTCACTGAAGCGCAATTTTGTCAAACACTTCCCAACCAATTTTCTAATTTTTAGGAAGACGTGACATTGATGCCAGATGAAATACTGAAAGTTTTGCGTCGGTATTTGGCGTCGTTTAGAAGTTATTGCGAAAATCCGGGAGGGGGCAGATTTTTCCCCTCCCCAGCGAAACACGAGTTAATATCATGTTATACGCAAAAATTAAAATTTAAGTTGTTATAATCCACCCTTTAGATAGAGCCTTGGTCCCAAGAGAATCTGGTTCTTGACCCATAACAGAAACCACAAAAACAACTGTCGATCTTGTCATCCCATCTGCCAATAGCATTTAATCAAGCCCTTTACCTAGCAGTGGAGTTACATAGCCGCGCGTTACGTCTGCGACACGGTACAGCACGGCGGGAACGGAGCCGACCCTGCCTCACCCCGGCCTGGTGAGGCTCAACTGGCAGTGTCTCGGCCCAGCTCGGTCTGTTTTTCTGCGCTCTCGGCAGCCGGGCAGCGCCAATATCCGCTGTTTCTGGCGGCGCTCCAGGGCGGCCCGATAGATCTGTGGCACCGCGGGGCGACAGCTGACACGACATCGCGACAGAGGGACGCCGCCCCCTCCCCGCCGACGCCCCCGCCCCCGCCCCGGCGGCGCAGCGGTCATCTGGACCACATGAACCTGCCCAGCTGAGACCCGAGCGAAGTGGCAATTGCACCGAAGTTGTCTAGACAACCATATTTATTGGGCGTAATTACAGCTCGAGAAATTGAATAGAATGTAGTATGTGTCCCACTGTTCATGTCGGATGAAGTTTGAAATGTAGTTTGGAAATTCAATGGCTTCACCTGCATGTCGTTCCAAGTTTTGGTGGCGTCGTTACAGTAGCTTCCAACGACAAATTTGGCCTGGAATTGACAGAGATTTCAAACAGCTCCCGCCACCTCAAGTTCGGCTACGTTCCCCGCGAGCAGGCGTGGGCACGACTTCCAGCTTTGTGACACCGACTCCGCCACTAAATGAGCACTGCAGGACACCCCCCGACCTGGCATTTCAAGTTGAACACTTCATTGTACAGGTGACCTTAACAAGACGCACTTGACATACCTCATGAGCCCAGTGACAGCACCAGACAATCCGTCTTGATCATCCCAGACCTGTTCCAAACGTGCTCGGCCATCAGAATGCCACTGCGCGGCTGGCCACACGGCGCCTTATCGAGCCTGCCACCGGCGATTGCGTTCGGAACGGATCGAGGCCGGCCGCGGCGGCGATTGGCTCTCGGTGATAACGGCTCGCTCATTGCGGTGTAACTCAGGACGGAAGCGCCGGCGGCAATCTCCCCAGCAGCACGCTCCGACCGCCTGAGGCCGCGGGGACACGGCCGGGCCTCCTGGACACACCGCGAGACACGGCCGGGCCTCCTGGACACACCGCGGGGACACGGCCGGGCCTCCTGGACACACCACTTGACACCGCCGGGCCCCCTGGACACATCACATGGCACCGCCGGGCCTCCTGGACACACCGCGAGACACGGCCTGGCCTCCTGGACACACCACGTGACGCGGCCGAGCCCGCTGGACACATCACGTGACACGACGCCTCCCAGACAATTACCCCGGGGGTAATGGGCACGGCCGACACGCCCAGCCGCTGCGGCGCTGATCTTTTGGCAAGTCGTGTGCGGAAAGGGATGGAGGGAAGGAGGAGAGAGAGGGAAGGAAGAGAGAGGGAGAGAAGAGAGAGATGGTGATGAGCCTTCACGGAGGACCGAACGTCCAAGCGAGATAGGGATCAAGCAGGCATGAAAGGAAGAAAGAGCAGAAAGTGCAAAAATGTTTGAGATCAAAATCCCATCTTGACTGAAATTCAGATATACTGCCCGATTGTAGGATTCAGATGATTGCCACGTTTTGTTATCGTCGTTAGAATGTCATTATTGTTGGGCTTTGATCTTCCAGGACCGCCGCTGACTTGAAGAATGTTAATGTTGTTTTGCCTAAGCATGTCTCGTCCGGGCGGTGCAGATGTGATAAGAATAGATTTGTGTGCATAGAGAAAACGAGGCCGTTTCTTTTTACGGCATCGGTGACACAGCGCAGTCACCAAGGCTGCCCAAACTACTAACGGCGTAACCGCCTCGCCTTCCCTATTGGTTCACTATTCTTGCGGGCTACGGTACGTCATTCGCCGAACAACGGCTATGCCAAAATGTAACAACATGGGTAAGGGTTATGCAAGTGTTCACTTTTCAAAAATTTTGATGAAGGATCTTGCATATGTCGGGGAGAGTGTCGAGAATTGGGACGCAGGAAAATAGGAACACCGAAATATTATTCAAGCGGGCATTAATTGATCACTTTAAGTGTTCCAAACATTTAATTTTCTATATAAAACAGATTTTCAAACTAATATTGGTCGTATGCCAGTGTCGTACTACGCTGGACGGAGCGTATGCCAAAAATAAATAATTTTCGCTATTAATCTTATTTGAGCCAGTCCCAAACAGGAATGAAATTAATATGAACTGGGCAGATTTGAAGCACGCAATGTCCCTCTCGTACCGTCTATCCAAAAATGGCGTACATTAACAGCAAAATTGTATTTTCCTATGAATCGCATCACCACAGGAGAATTTATACAGTTGTCCCAATTTTCCTGTGGCATGTACTGACGTTCATGCTGATATTATGTACGGTACACACAAAGTTGTATATTTATATTTATATTTATTTAGCCACTACATTACATATATATGATACATTGATTTAAATACCCGTTTTGATGTTTTTATCGAAAATTCAGACATCATTAATTTTCAGGAATTAAAACATGTGCATGAAACATTTCCCTACACTAATAGCATGGCTTTGAATAAAAATATTGTACAATAACGATGAGAGTATAACTCAAAAAGAGTTCGGTGCCACTAAAATCCTTCTGTTACCTCTAATATTCAGCTCTCACGGTCGTATGTCTTTCTTCTCCTGGGGCTTCCCAAATTCTCATGCAAACGATTGTTCCAAGTTTTCACTCTACAAACCTTATAGTGCTACGTATGAAGTTATTGAGTCTATAAGAAGGAAATAAATACCCGCTAATCTAATGGTGCAACAACGACATAGCTAATACTTATACTTCGAGAGCAAGGTCTTCTGAAAGCTTAACTTGTTAAAATGTTCCAATTCTCACCACTCTCCCCTGCAATAATATATGCACATACCTACATATATATGTAGGTATATACTTCTCATGTGCAAGCAATTTTTCGGAGATAGACAAAACTCAGTGAAAGGGGTTGTGCGGTGTGCAATATTTCGCTGTACCATGAGTGCGAATCCCACGGATCTGATTTCGGGGGGCCATATTTGGGATCTGCGCACATTTGTATCTAGACCGTTATTTTTTTAGTTCCATTCGAAAAGAAATGTAATCAGCTAGCATGGTTTTCTGAATGGCAGCATCCTCAAGTCATTGCCGCTAAATTTCCCATTATGCAAAGCTATGCGAATGCTGTTCTTGGATGGCTTGTTGTGTCAAACTTTGGTTGTATTTTACAGTTCGTTTGAGCCGTTTTGAAGTAAAGCGCTTGTAAGCAGGTTTCTTCGTCTGCCGTTTCTTCGGCTGTTGACCGGTGCCGGAAGGGCTGGAGGGAGACATGAGAGGGGAGTGGTGGGCAAACGTAGTGGTGGAAAGAGGCCTCGAATTGCCCACCTCTGACTTTATGAGGTCTGCCCAAAGGCTCTTGGTGAACCTATGGTTGCCACTGTGCCGGCACATTGAACCACATTAATCAACCTTTGGGTAACAGCTTCTCACAGCGTGGGTACTCGTCCCACCGCATCTCAGCCTCTCTTTCAAGCGTGCTCTGCGTCTTCATCAGTACATCGCCCCCGCATCCCTGCTGAAGTCGTTCCTCTATCACTGATGAGACACACCTCCGCTGTCGCTGTGTTCCTTCCCTTCCGTCTCTACCGCGTCCCTTCTTCTTCTTTTGTCTCCTTTGCGTCTGCATTGCGTATCCCTCGAGTCTCTTGCGTCTCCATTGCGTCCCAGTGGGCGTCTGATGCGCATTGATCGCCTGAAGGGTTCTCCCGACGGAGGCCTGGCAGAGAGGAGACAATAACCGTCTGTGGCGGCCGCGCCCCCTCGCTACGCCTGACGTCCGACGGAATACTGCACCGCATCACCGCGCGACACGGCGGAATAGTCTGTGGGGCGGGGGACGGGGCGGGGCCGGTGGGGGGGGGGGGGCGGCGCAGCGGCCCCCGCTACTAGCCGGCCGACACAGGTCATCCAACCTGTTCGCTGTTCAGGTCATATGATACGGGGCCCAGGAGCCGGGACGTACTAGGGGTCTTCTTATGTCAGTTCAAAGGGACACTGTCAACCTTTGGCGGTAATGTAAAAACCGGTTAAAATCAATGTAATGAATTTTGTGTCACTGATGGTAAGGCTGAAACGTGCAGTATGATCACCAAACAGGATATATAAGGAAATGATTTTTGACTCGTCTCCAACTCTCAAAAGAATTGCCTGATTATGATCCGCACTATTTGGGCATGATGGCCGCCACCATAAATATCGCATTGAATTTGCCGTTTTTTATACGTTCTTGGTAATGTGTTCTGCAACGCAATTTGTTTATTTCGCTAAAATATGCCCACCATTAACATTGCATAAATTAGAGAAATAAAGTGTTAATTAAATTAAAGCAAAGTCTATTAAATAAATTAAATCACAAAAAAACTGACGACAGGTTCTGCTATGCCGTTTGCTTACATTTCTTATGCGCTACCAAGCAGAATATTCAAATTCACCGCAGAGGATGGATCAAAGTCGGGCGGAATCCGACGACACGGTAAAGGGCATTGCGTACTTTACTTAGCCATAGCATCTGCGAATCTTGCTGATTCATTTTTTTTCGAAAGCTTAAGAGAGGCCTGTGTTTGACTAAAAAAATAATTGTTAATAGAACTTTAAATGGAAAACACGATGATAACATTCTATTTAAAGCCAATTTACCAATTTAGAAATGTAAAACTTCTTGCTTCACTGAAGAACTTGCCGCTGCATTGCACTCTTCGCAACGCACCTCCCAAGATGAAATAAGAAAAGAACGTCTCTTGTTTATAGGTTATATGTACGGCGAGGGATTTAAACTAAAGTTTGTTTTTAAAGGCACATACGGTCATAGTTGCACTCCGCAAAGACCCCGTTGTATTTAATGAAAATTAATTAAATCAGAAGCCACAGTTAATTTGTGCTACTTACACATCCGTACAGGTGCGATGATACGGAAATTTAATTGAGTCAGGTAGAAATGACGTCTGAGCTTTAATAGAACCTTACGTTTTCAAAATAACCGCAGTTTAAAGCGTACTGACAGCCTTAAATGAGTGCTACCGCTTATCGACAAAGTCATTTCAATATGCTATTAAGCTTGGATTTACATGCATGGCTAATTCGAGTTAATATCACTTGAAATTTGTCACGCGCCAAGAAGGTAAAGGATGGTAAGCAATATCACATTATTCCAGCGATGTTCTGAAATCCGGGAAGAGACTCGATCGAACTTGCTGTTATTATTGAACGGCTTTACAGGAAATAATTTAGGAAAGTTAGACAAAAAAACAATGGGGTGGCACTAGTGTACATATGTATAGCAATGGGGGTAGCAAGCGTACTACTGCTGAACAAAAAATCGTTTTTCGTTTTCCAGTAAACTGCGATGGGTGGGTCATAGAGCTCGTCGTTCCACTGCAGTTGGTGAGACAAAGTGACTGGTGAGCTGTGACAGTCGTTGAAAGCCGAGCAACGTTACCTGTTGGGGAGAAGGCCTGAGCCGCCGCCACCATCACCAGCAGCTGGAGATAGGGAGCTGGCATCATATCGACATGGCTGTCAGCAGCCTGAAAACGACGCACATCATACGTCAGACGATCGCAGTGAGGAGCACCAAGTCAATGATGACCAGAGGTTCCAAAGCCCCGGTTGTTGAATTATTCGAAGAGTATATGCTTTTAGGTTTGGATTTCGATCAGTGCAAATCGACTGCAAACATTGGATCTCCACATTCACTTGCATGATAAGCATCATGTTTCAAACTTCATGAGTGTCACACTATCCTTTTAAAGGTAGTGTGTCTACTCACATTGGTCATTTGGAGTTATGGTCACAGGATTGTAGAGCAGATTTTTTCTGAATGAAGCCATACCTGCATTTCTCCAGTACAACCCTAGTTGCTGAGATATTCCGTTTACCCCAGCATAG
>JARFNZ010126672.1:0-11670 GCA_031763405.1 Balanus nubilus
ACAATCAAGGCTCATCAAAAATATCAGTGACGTCAAGACATCTACTTTCCTGGCCAAACGGGTTGCAAAGATAAATAAGACTGCCTCCCATTTAAACTGTTACAAAACAGTTTCAAATGTTTTTTGTTCCGACTTTCGAGGTATTTTTGCCATATACCTATATCATGTTATATTTCTTTAGCGAAAATGAATATGACTTTGATCGGATATGGAGACTGCGAGATAATGATTTCAAGTGTTCAATATTGGTGTGCGGCATGTCCAAATATCTGCTTAAATTCCCCGTTTTCCACTTAAGTTTCCCCAGGTTGATCGTTTTCATGATATAACGACCACAGCTGGCAGCTGCATTCCAAAGCGCAATACATCTGGGCCCCATATGACGCACTTTCGTCACGGCACTTTCCGTTTGCGCAATGCAATCATTTTTACAGCACAGCACTGCACGTAGTTGCACGTAAATTCCTTTGGTCTGAACTGGTCGTCACATTTCAGAGAATACCCGAGTGCACGAATACTACCCAAGCGTACCTACGTAGTCTGACACCCTGTACTAGTGTCAGTGGTGTAAGCCCCAATAATGACTCTCAATAATGACTAATGTAAGCTCTGCCTCCCCCTCCCCACCAAAGCGGGGGGGGGGGGTCAGTTGCGAAGTTATTGCCTCGTGTCTGTTGAAGGCTGTGCAAAAGCTATGCAATGTCAATTAAGATGTTTGTTATAGGACGGGAACCTCATAACTCGATTATCTTGTCGCTGTCTTGCTATGGCATCCGTAATCATTACAGGAACAGACATTCAAAATTGAATGTCGTGACGTGCAGATGACAAAACAATGTCGTCAATGTCATTAAAACTAGCGATCTAATCCGCTGGAGCACTCATAACTCCATCGTAGACGTATCTGACCTTCAATTGTACACATCTCGAACAATGATGTGTTTTGTTCAGCAGGGACAGACGCGTTGTATTTGCATTGTACCATGTACACGGCATCGCACGCACAGCACGAGTGATGTTGGCTGTGTAGTTTGTGCACGCACAGTGCACGATCACGCTCCCTCCGGCATAAAGACTGCCAAACATTAGCTGGACGACTGCGGGCTGTTCACGCAGTCGCCCAGCTAATGTTGCGACCAGTTCAAACCAAACATCAGCTGGATGACGAGTGAATGCCATCGGGCATTCCCTGGGGACGCAGGGTGATGAGAAGTTAGCAGCAGAAAGGGGGTCATTATTGGGGCTTACATCACTAGGACAGGGTATAAGACCCACCAATGCCTCTTCCCACGCCCCCATGTCCGTTCCATATACCTGTGTACTGATCGTATCATGTATTATCTACTTGTTGTCTGGTTGTGGCCTCAGCAATGCTTGCTTTACGGCCCCTAATTTCACCAGCCTCAATTCACCGCAGTAAAAAAGCACGCCTGACCCAAGCCCTTGCATCCGGCTTTGCTTCACCAGCGTACACCAGGAGCTGTGCTAGCCGACCTCGCAGTTTGGTTGAATCGCCGTTCATCCATTGTAACCCAACCTACCTATATCATCGCTCAAAGCTCTGGGCAGATTGGCCATGAATTACAAAACACAAAGCTCTTGGAGCCGGCAGTGAAGTTGGCATTGGGTAGGTCTGAATACGCATCCGGTTTGCATAATGCCAATGCAGAGCCCGACCATTTAAATGAAGGATTTTGTCCATGCCATGTTGTCTTCCCGTTGTTTTGACCTTTCACTATCGCTTTGACGGAGTCTTTGTATTCGAAACAATAGCACTTGCATTTGCTGTGGCATGTGCCAGGTTAATTTTACCTGATTTAGACTATATAGGCGTGGCATATGTTAATGAGACACCTCTCACTGATCCAGTGACAGCGCAGTTCAATGTGAAGTCCAGTATCTATCCCCATGCGGTTTTGACCATGTGCGCAATACGCACGCCTCTACTGGTGTACTAGTAATCGCCCCATTCACCAGATCATACAAACCTCGTATCCACCTCTACCAGTTATCACCGCTCTAGGCGGGCAGATTCCCTGGTCGTCCATCATCCAAAGTTCACCTCCAGCCGCCCCCGACCGTCACGGCCTCTGCCTGCCCGACAGAAAGGAACCACGGCTGGCAGCGCATGTGGAACAAAGCGACACGGTTCCCGCGCGCGGGAAACCTGCACAGTCAGCTGGGCACATAGTACCGCGTCACGTCCGCCATTGTTGTTGCTCGAGTTACGTACGTGGAGCGATAGGACAGGTTGGGAGTAAAAAGTGGTATCAATATGTCGTCTACAGTACCATTTATTGAGGTGAAGGTGTGTCCAGAGATGCAAATTTTCATGAAATGCTTCAGCTGACTCCGTTTCATGAATTTGACGCCTAATCTGGTCTGTTGGCACTCTTCATTCGAGACGCGTCTAAATATGCACCTGAAGAAATAACTTAGGACTGTCCAACCACTCGCGTATTTGGCGAGAACCTCCTACAAACAGTTTTCTTCCTCTTCGTTTCACCTCTGCGCAACAGCGAGAGAGCACGTCTATACCGGCTGGAGGCGAGTGACCAAGTCGAAATCTGCATCTCTCCACTGTTGTGTTGTATAGGTGTGCTACCAAGGTCAGACCGTGAACCGGGCAGGCCAGCAGTGGGTGCGAGCCACACGCTCACTGGATTTGACGAGTCACGAACTTGGCGGACCTCACCCGATGGGGAGGATGCCGGGCCCGGCGGAGGAGTAGATCCTCTGATACGGCGTGACTCTGATTAGTGACTCGTGATAGACCTGTTGAGGTCCCCGTCTCTGACGCCTTCTACCGTCGTGACTAAAGCGGAGTCCACGCTGAGGGCGGCGGACGCCAAAGGTATCTGCCATCAGCACTTTAACGGACATCCGCGCCACGGATCGAAATCAGATTTGGTTTGTCAAATGTTGACTTTGAATTCAACTTTGGCAAACCAGATTCTACTTTGTCACTTGGGTGTCCGGTATACCGTTGATACACAATAGAACCGTCATGATTAGCACAAAAATACAACAGTGTATGACAGTTGTCGTATACTGTGATAGAGATTAATATCACAGCACTTTGAACTATCATTATGCGACAACCGTGTCTCCACTCCGTCCCACGAACCCCACACACGGTGTCATGACGTCACCACTTCTCACCGCACCGTCATCAGTCCTGAGTTCCAAGCGTCCGCCAGTCTGTTCGGCGCCATGCCGTTACCACTTCTCACCGCACCGTCATCAGTCCTGAGTTCCAAGCGTCCGCCAGTCTGTTCGGCTAGCGCTGACTCAGCGCTGAGTTGCTATTCGAGCAGCCCGCTGTGCAGTCATATTCGGCGTGAAAGTGGCGTCAGCCGACGTGACGTGGCCTGACGTTACGTGCCGTGACATAAAGGCAGTCAGCTGGTTTGTGGACCGAAGTCTTTGGTTACCAGGCGGTGCTATGACTTCACCTGTCAATGGGCTCTGCCTGTTTGGTGATTCAATAAAGATGCCAGCCTAAACCGTACCGCTAATGGTACTGAACTCAACGACAGAGTGCACCGCAACTTGCAAGTGTCTCCAACGTCGTTTGACGTCTTCTACCTGTTTTTGTAAGCGCTTATTTGCATTAGGTATCAGCCGAACGACCAGCAGCTGGCTCTAAAAGCTCCATTTGCAACTCAACTGTTGTAGAATCTAACGAGAGCGCATTAAATTTCCGCGTAGGTACAGTTACACCAACAGACTACCAGACAAACCTGATGAATAGAGATCGACAACAGATTGACAAAGTTCTCGATTGATGAGTGCGAGCGGCCAGCGGAGAGATCAGGACAGGGAAGGTCCATTAGTTGTTCAGTTCCAACATTTGTGTGTATAGCTCCACCTTACTATCCTTGAGGAGATGGAAATCTGAAGCCGGATGGCATGATCTAGACTCCGAAAGGCATTGGGGGTACGTGGCCCCATTTTATCCGGACATCAGTGAGCTGGTGAAGGAATCTCACGCGACCAAGAGAAGTGGGAATCCGTGAGGGCACAGTATCTAGGGGGCGTATGAACTAGCACAGTCCTGCCGGTTACTTGTCTGCGGTAGGTATTTCCCATGCCACAGCCACAGCATGTATAAGTCCAGTTTACATAACGTGAATGTGGTCTTGCACGTCTCGTGATACAGGCCTTATTCCCAGTGTCCTGGGAAGCCCTTCGTTGAGTCACCATGGCGGTGTAAAACTATTAGCCGTCGCTCCTTTCATAGCTTGCAGTGGTCGTGCTCACCCATTCAACGCAGCTTAACTAGACATTCTTTTGCATGATATGGACTGAAAACTTTACCCGTTGGCACCCACACCTGGACAAGAAGTTTGCATCAATAGTGGGTGTTCCTTAAAGAAGTTCGAAATTTCGGAATTTCTCCTTTCATTTACTGTAGGTGCGCTTTCAGCTCGATTTATGTACCCTGATTTTTGCCGGTTACTAAAGATATCCTTGTGTCCAGTTCATTGCATGTGATTCAGAGGGCGGATAAACTTTGAAACGATTTGAAAACATTGGCAAAATTTGTGATAGCATCAGCTGTCAGCGTGGCCCAGACTTGTCAGAACTAGAGCAGCTGTCGTGGTCGTGGAAACACACATTTCCCAGGTGAAACAGGTGTGGAACAACAAGCTAGCATGACAACTAAACGTAACTGGGTTTCAGGAAGGAACGGTCTGTAAATACATTGAATTGTCTACCGGAATATCCTCCCACCGAGCCTTGTCTACATATTGCAACCTCATGCGCAATAACCGTGGTGTGCACATTGTCGCAACAAAGTCGAAGAATCAAATTTTATTATTTCAGTAATTGTTCTTACAATTATTTTTAGTAAGTTATCAGCTATCACCAATTCGTAAATATATTTGTTTGCTCAACATTGCATAGTGCATCGCAAACGCTGCTACCGGTTGACAGACGATACATCCAAACCTGGCGTCTTCACCCATAATCCATCTCAGGAGCAAGCAACCGAGACGGCGCCGCAAGTAAACGTTAACACAGAGCCCACTGCCAATGTGGCCCCGCAGCACAACGGCCGCCCAGCACACAGCTATGAATCTAAAGCTTGGAAGCCATGCAGTCACACCAGACCTGCAACTTGCAAGGCACGGTGGTGGGCTGGCTATTTGGCATGTCGAAGGAGTGTGCCTTCCGGTTTCTTCGAGTTGCATATTTGGAGGCAAGGAGAGCCGGGAGGGGTTTGACGCGTGTAGCGTGGTTTCCAAGTTTAGAAACTCCACACGCTGGAAATGATGGCTACTTTTCGGATAAACTTCATGCGCGTGCACGTGCACGTGATTTAGCGTGCACAAATGTTAGAAACTTCATAAATTCGTTCACCAGACATCTGCAGATCAGTTTGCAAGTGTGCAGTTGCATGCTAGTTGCATAGCAGCTTGGTCGCCTTTTGCTTTGTTTAGATGCTAGATTTAGAACAGAGCTTCCTTCCTCCAAAATAGTAAGCCCGTTCTCAATTTCTACCCGAGCACACCGGAATGTTTTCCTCGTTCGGGTAGGAGGCCATACGAGAGGAACATGCTGAGCGTTTGCTGCATGTAATGATTCCGAATTTGAATTCTGGCGGTGAACAGGATTTAAGGACCGGATGGTTGGTACTTGGTTGGGGCCCCACGCAACAGCGGAGGCTCAGAACCGGAATCAGATTCATGAGGCATATCTGAACATAGTTTCGATAACATCAGTAAATGCAACGTTACGAACAATGCGTTTCAAACACACTCTTTTAAGATTGCATATCGTTAAGATATTTCGCAAATCTATGCAAATCTTAGGATATACGTACCTTCCTGCGCAATACTTCAACATCTCTCGAAAATACATTATCTTCAACCTGCATGACTCGAGGATTATAAATCTGAAAGCTATGCGGATTATGAAGTATCCAAGGACAGACAGTTAAACCAGGAGTGTCCGCAACTCGGGAACACTGATCACCTGTGAACGTATCGTTAGCAAACATATAGCTAACGTATCGTTCACCAAAGCCAGTTGCACTCTGTGGGTCGAGACATGTTAAAACGTTCCGAGCATGCAGTTCGTCTTGTTTCACTGGCAGCGTTCAAACAAGCACATCTCAGCAAAGTTTAACATAAAACACGAAGAGTTGGGCTAACAAAAGTTGTTTTGTTAGCTGCTATACATGGGAGATAGTGAGCATGGGATAGTTGGAAGTTTGTACATAATGTTTATTATCTGCATGTACATTTTGCCTGTATGTCGTGGAATATTTAAAGTTTCCTTCTAGTTCAAAGCTCATCCAAAACAAATTAAGTGAGTGCTAAGGCTTTCGCCTTAACCCGTCCATCTCTCACCCGGCATGTAGTTTTATCATACCCAGCTCATCGCCCACAGTGTCGCACATCGGACATGTCTTTGTAGCACTGCCCGCTGTCAGTCCACATTCCTGCGGCTCCTTCATCCGAGCGATGCACTGTTCTCAGTCATCCACAGAGCCGACAAGGCATCGTAATCCCTCGGCTTCTGAGGAACGGCGAGCATGGCCGTGGCTGTTGCAGGCTGGTCAGACCGGGTCTACACAGACCATAGCTACAGTCTGAGACAGACAGACAGCAGTGACCTCACCACGGGCAGACCTGTCTCCGGGGCAGTCAGACTCACACGTGGGAGTGGGAGTGGGAGAGTTTCACCCGGTGATTCAGTTGCTACCTGCCGGTTATTACAGTAGGGTTTCAACATGAGGAGAGATTCAAATGTTGCAAAGCTTGCGGTTGGCTCATTTCTGCATTAAGGCATAATATTAGCACTTATAAAACTAACAGAATATTATGCCTTCCATGAAGCTCCTCAGGCCAATTGCCACCGAACGAATCACTAATAATAACGTTTGGGCAATCGATAATTCTTCTCTGAGCTCTGAGCCCTGAGCTAACTCTTCTTATACCAGCGATTTGTTTAATAAATAACCGTCGTTGCCGAATATTTGTCCACACCGCATAGCTACAGTCGAGGTCATCTTCACACCACACATACCGAGATATCCGGATTTTATGTGCTGACGTTATCATTGGCTTGTCTGCATCATCTCCATGACCTCACCAGCATTGCTTATTCCTGAGGAGGAGCGGCTTTTGTCATATATCTCTATCAAACCCACACCTAAAAGACATCGCTGTCGGGACCCACCTGTATACAAAGCACCGTCCCAGGCGATGAGCCGACGACCAGCTGGCTGCAGCGCTTCAGGGCCAAACGGCAATAGCTGCTCCCCATATTTAGCAATTCGTGTTCATTTTGACAAATAAAACACGATCATAGGACCCTATCTGGCAGTAACTGGGTGATTCCGACAATCGGTTAGACCAGTTCCGACTGGTAAAAAACGATTGAAGTCCGTACTGCTTGTATCCGGGAAAAATGGTCGAGGTGCAATTGTTATCCATGCCATGGTTAACCGATGGCGTGGTGCATCCCATGACTGAGACAGGTTTAATACCGTCCAGTCAGGCATAAGATATGTAAAAACATCCGTGTTGAAGGCGTTTGGCCAATACTTCTTTGAAATGAATACCAGCAAACAAAAGTTTAGACTTCAAGCGTGGCACATTTTCTTGCTGCTCAAGACGATATTTGTGCAGGTACAGTGAGCTTAGTGGAATAATTCATACCTATTTGTTATATAGATATATGCATATGGTAATTAGATATTAATTGGTACACTAAGCTCGTCTCCTGACGCCACGCTAACCTCTCAACAAATCAACAATGAAAAATGTCACGTCTGGGATTCGAACCTACGATCCCAAAGCCCGCATACTTCCTGTTCTTTGACCTCGCTTCCTGTTTCAGCTGGCTCGCCTGACGTGGCGCGGTGCTACGACTGCTTCACAAGCACAGTAAGCTCGTCCTGTCACGTGCGACCTCAAAACGAGGTCAATGGCAAGGCGGTGTGCCCGCGGGGCACGAAACGCTGCGTCACAGAGCGTCATCAAGACAGCGAAGGCGGCATAATTTCTCTGCGGAGACGCTGCGCCACCGAGTTGGAGTCGCGCTTCAGTTATAACAGGTGAGGTGTGGACAGAGATTGAAAGGTTACGGGTTCGAGGCTTGGCGAAGTCGATGACTTTTGTGATGACATTCTGTCGCTCAAAATTTGGGAAAAAGGCCAAACTTAATATACAAATAGTTATACACATTTGCTGTTTTTCACCAGTTAGTAACTGCCTATGAAGTATCTCATTTTCAATTTAATTAATTTGTGTATGAAAAAATGAATAGTACACGACCAGACAATCCTGTCGCAGTTGGAAAGAATACGTGGTCCTTGAGGGAGAAGGTCAGGAGGAGTCTTACTCTATGATAAATGACAAAATTCATCAGACATGAGATGTTGCTCATATTATGGTGCAATAAATATGAGTGATGCAAGAGCGATCAATGATCAATGGACGGCTTTGTGCAACATACTGGACCCTAATTAGACAAAAATTAAGATCTTTCCAGAAGGCCAGACGAATTGCTTCACTGGAAAGGTGAAAATCCTTCCTTGGAAGATATCTTCGAAGATGTAACGTTTATTCATTGATTAAACCAATAAATCTAGACATTCAGTAGGCAGCCCTAGCGGCCGGCACTTCACCACATCCTCTTCAAGCAAAATACACATCCGTATATCGTCTATGATGTACCGCATATCCATTCGACATTCGTAAATGTCGTGCTTCAAACTCAGCGATGAAACGAATTACGAATCCACGACAGTAGCCTCTCTGACAGTCTCTGACAGCCTCTCTGGCAGTGGCCTCTCTGACAGTAGCCTCTCTGACAGTAGCCTCTCTGACAGTAGCCTCTCTGACAGTAGCCTCTCTGACAGTAGCCTCTCTGACAGCGGCGGTCGAAAGGTGCAGCGGGCGGCAAAATCCTGCTCTTTGGCACGTCCCACCGCGATTGGCAAGGGAGATTGTTACCAAGCACCGCTAGAAACCAGTATCGCTTCGATTCTGCAGTTGGCTTGCAAAGGCGACAGGCTGCAGTGGACAGGACTGCAATGGCGATATTATTTAGAAGTATCGATGTTTCACATGCCTACTGGGTATAAAAAACGCAGTAGGAAAATCAGCGTTTCTCATTGTTCTTCCACAGCATGACAATAGTCTTAGATGCAAAGCTGTGCTGGCATTATACCTAAGGTACTTTAGTTTTAGGGTTAATTGTAGTTTATTTACGCTGACGTGTTAATTTGATGTTATACCTGCAGCATTAAACCCGTTATTGGACCATTGCCTCCAAGTTTTTGCAGTCACTTGTCCATCGCCTCTCATCATCCATCATTATGTCGGTATCTTCCTTTGTCTCGCCGAACGAATGGGTGGACTCTGAGATTGGGTCACGGAAACTAGTCATACCGGTGTTTCGGATTAGGATGGCCGGTTTCTCTATGATTAATGCCAATGCAGAGCCGTTTGGCCTTAGTCTTGTGTGTTTTAATTTGACTTACTGAACTACTGTTGTGCTAATTTTGAACTACAAATCGCTTTTCCCGTATTACTTCGAAATGGCTGAAAATAAAATGAATAAGTGTATGATGTTCTTACTTGCTGATAGAATATCAACCATAGTTGTACTAGAATAGCATTCAATACAGGTTGCGGTTGCATGGTTGACGCGTTTTTTAGGCCTTACACCCATGTTCATTGATTGCCCATGTTACAGTAATTCATCAACTTACTATTTATTTACGCTATTTATTAGGGCTGAACACGCAATGCGCGTAATTCCTGCGATGCAACACACCCATATACTCAAAGTGAAATTATCAATTGTTTCCGACGATTTCAATGAGATCACGATGAGTACAATTTCGTACCAGATCTGACTAAACCAAATAACGTCGATGGAAATACCCTGTTCCATACACTCAATGAGGGAAATTTCGTTGCGTGAGGTAAGGTGAATGGCTCTCATAAACTTTTTTATCGACGAACGTGGATGATTGACGAAGTTTTGTAAGCACATCCTTCGCATGCGTATGCTTAGCGATGTAAGTCGCACTAACGTTTAACATTTAGTCATACTGCAGCAAAACGATGAAAAGCCATATTACCAGGAAATCTTTCGCATGGGCAATGAACAAATATTCTACCTGCATATACAATCTTCCCCTCTACTCTGCTAAGATTTGTATATCCATCGACTTCGAAAAGTCGTTTTTCTTATGAAACAACTATAATGGTTAAAAAACAGGTGAACAAGTTGACATTTTCTTTGTCATTTTGGAGGGAATCAGTAATTGCCTGCTACTTCCTTCACGTCACAAAATCATTCAAATATAACAGCGGAAGCGTAGAACATAATTTTACTAAAAAAAAGCGACAACGTATAAAGCACAACAACATTCCGTCTTGCCAAGAGGGCTGTATCAATCATGTTTTCCTTATTTACACTTCAAGCCCCATAAGGAGGCCTCCGCCTTGCTTTTCTTTTTTTCATCCCCCACCTGATGTGCACAAACTGACACTGATCGAAACCGGGAATAAGCAACTGTGTCTGATTCTTTCTTTCCCGTTTTTATTGAGGTATTTTTCAAGTAAAAGACGGATGGCTACTGAATGTGATCGTATTTTACATGATCGCCTTTCCCTTCATGAATCAAAACGGCCCATTCCGTTTTAAGCTAAAACGGTTGACTTTAAAAAACTGAAGATGTGCAACGAGGGCAATGTGTGCTTCATTTGTCAAATATTGTTTGTAAAAAAAGAACGATGGATTGCTCGTATAACACCGAATAGTTTCGTGTCCACTGTCAAGTGCTAGCCTTTTATGTTCTTCTAATTGTCCAATTAAACGCGAACCCGAAATAGGCATGTATCTTTCTAGCTGTTAAGTCCTAGTCTCCAACAATGGGCGGCCACGCGCCGAACCTCAGACCAACCGGACTTTGGCTTAAATTTCCTTCCGATAGCCGCATATGAATCCACATGCGATACCAGTGTAACTTCGGAAAACACTTAAGATAGTTCATCACTCTTCTCTTTTTGGCTTGATTAGATTCTTAGGCGTTGTTGAGTTCCCAACTGCGTAATCATTGTATGTATGAATTTTCAATAACGCGCACTTTTCTTGCACTCACTAATGGGGCATCCGATACATATGAAAACATCAAAAGTGGTCGAATGGTCCTTAAAGGAAACGTCCCACCTTCCAGAAGAAATTGTAATTCAATATTTGATGGTTGTATCGGGGTAATCATATCTGAAAATCAATAAAATGGTGTTAGTGTTCCTAAGTTTTGGATTTCTTTGCCAAAACAGTATGTTTTAGAAATTATCCAAATTAATCTGCATAGACTCGCCAATCATAAATCTAGAGATTTTTTCCTCTGCTGAAACCGAACGCGGCGCAGATGATACAAAATATAAATGCATTCTATATGGGGAAACTAACCAAAATGGTTTGGTTGCTAGAGCGTCACACTACAGCAATACAATATGTCACCAGAAAATATCCATATTAAGAATTATCTGTATGACCTGTAAGACCTGTAAGACCGAGATTCCCGATTTAAAAAAAATGAATATATTTGCGATAAGAGTGTTTATAACCATAATGAGGGTACTGAAGGTGGTATTTCGACACGGGCTTTAAAACTGCTATCTCAGTTCAATT
>JARFNZ010126683.1:0-11670 GCA_031763405.1 Balanus nubilus
AGGTCAGGTCAGGTCAGGTCAGGTCAGGTCAGGTCAGGTCAGGTCAGGTCAGGTCAGGTCAGGTCAGGTCGTCAGGTTTAATCGGATTGGATCAGGTCATAAAGTAAGGTCCGATTGGAACAGACGCTCATTCGCCGGTATTCTATAGTTCGTCGGTATGACCCCACATTCCTCACCTCGGTCTTTGGTGAACGACCCCGCCAGCGACTTTGCTGGTCGGCACCGCTAGTTTCCCTCGCGCCGCAGAGAGACGGCCTTGTCGTCGCTCACGGCCGATCTGATATGCCGGGCGAACCCGAGCCGTCCATCACGAGCCAAAGGCTCCGTTAAACCGGCCTGAACACGTTGCTGACCCCCACTCTGACCCCCACTCTAACTCCGCTCTGACCCCGCTCTGACTCCGCTAACCCCGCTCTGATTCCGCTAATCCAGCTCTGACTCCGCTAACCCCGCTCTGACTCCGCTAACCCCGCTTTGACCCCGCTCTGACCCTATCTCTGACCCTCAATCTGATCCTCACTCTGACCCTGCCCTGATCCCGCTCTGACCCCGCCCTGACCGCGCTCGGACAGCTCTGTCGTCGGGTCTCCCGTCTACCAATGATCAGTTGAGGGTCGGGCGGTGGTCCGCCTAGCGAACACGTGCCCCGGGCGGCAGCCGAGCCGCGCCTCGGTGCCGTGAGTCACGTGACCGTCACAGCCGGCGCCTGGTTACGTGATGACGTCACACGGGCGTCTGGCGGTCCGCGGCCGCCGACCACAGTCCGTTACAGGGCCGCAGAACAAACAAGACCAGACGTAGGCAGACAACGTATTGGGTCCGCTGAAACCACATAAAACCACAGCGAGCCGCAGCCAAACCCACTTCCGACTGATGACCACGTTGGCTGGGTTAAAAATGGTTGATTTACAGAAATAAGACACAGCGCATGACTAAGAGACGAGAGTCTAAATATGGTGCCGGTTCAATATGACGAAAGCATGACCAATTAAGCATGAAACCTACCGTACTACATGCGTTCAATGAAAACGGTGTTTAGTGATGCCATCAACTGAGTTTTACGACATAAGCAGTGAAAACTGGATCACGCAAGTCCTTAACAAGCTATCGTCTAGGGTATCAGCCATTTTGCACCAATTTTTCGGAACGCATCCTTTGATGTTGACCGTCGTAGTGTCGCCGGGAGATTTAGTTCCAGTCGCGATAGCGTGCGGGCCGGCACCAAGTGTGTTCAGTTATTTGCCCGGAGTGATGAACACCCTAATAATTGGCAGTTGTACGTGGACCCGTATCGATCGTGGCGGCCTGGCCTGGCCCGTGTTTCTGGGACCGATTAGCATGAAGGCTGCAGTCAGCATTACGCAGTATGAACACAACACGCCAGCGCAGCCTGTAAAGCCCGTGTTTTGTATCGATTTAAGCGAGGGGAAATTCTCCTGCAGTCGGACGTAGGCATGACTTGACAAATTAATAATGTTCGCGGTGTTGTGAGTTGTGACGGTGAGTACAACGAGGGAATCCAGACGAACAATTGTGAAATTTTGCTGAATGTATAAAGCAATGAATGAATGAACGAAATACCAACGACGTTGCATCCGTCTCTGTGATTAATCGAATTTACCCGGCACTCCCATTAGACACACTCCGTGGCAGCGTTTCCAGGATCTCCCACCCCACCCCACAGAGCGCTGAGGTTCCGTCTCAGAACGGGTTTGAACAACTCGGCAGCCGACGTGGTTCGACCGCCGGCAGGGCGGGGCTGGGAAGCCCATGAGCCGCCTCACAACACACACACGCCGCCGGGAAACCCGGCCGTTCAGAGGCGCACCGCACCGGCGCCCGCCCACAGTCGCCGCGAGTTGGGCAAAATCAATCCTCTGCAACTTCTGCCAGCGGCGGCCGCGCGAGGCGGAGGCTGCGGAGGAGGACGTGCGGCGAGCAACTCCTCTGTGTCAACATCAGGCACGTGCAGCCGCCGCCACGTGACGACACGTGGCCCGTGGCGCACGTGCGAGAGCCGGCACCAGGCCCGGGTGCTACTCGAGCGAGTATCGATCCAGCGACGTGATGTCAGGGTGCTGGTAGTAGCGCGTCATGAGCAGGGATTAGCCCAGCAGCTGCAGCCGTCCGAATAGGTTCGCTGTAGCTGTTAGTACTGGCAGACGCTGAAGAGATGGTTAACGATGGGCACGGGGAGGCCGTATCCGTACCGGGCCGCAGCACACCTTTCTGCAAGTCAGCCTCTTTATCGTCGGTTATTGCCGCCCGAGCAGTTTGATGAGGCGAACGGCGCGTTTTCCACACATTATGTGGCTTCCTAGCCTCTCCCAAGGGGCCGTCGTATCGTTCAAGGAAGCCATTTCATCAGGTGAGGCGCCTACCTGCCCGCACAGCATTGCGACGAAAACACCGACGGAAAACACCGCGTGCTTTGATAAGCTCCAGTTATGAGCGAAAAACGCATGACACATAGTGTTTGGCATGGTACAACACTTTTGCATTGACTTAATCCGTTTTTGTCGACCGATGAGTTTCAATTCGCCTAATGTCGCGCCGTTTGAGGCTTATAGTGGAAGCGACGTGAGCTATTTGGGGGTTCGCGGAAGTTGTAAGCGGAACCGCTGTAGCATGGATGAAGCATTAGCTGCAGTAACCTATACACAGAAAATAACAAAGCAGTTCGCCATAGGTGCCGACCGCTATAATTCAACGCACCTGAGACACGAGGACGCAGCAGCCACACTGCGCGGAAAGAAAGCTCACCATCGAATGAGCAAACTACCGTCCGACGATTTAATTATCTTACTGAATGTTTGACCAACGCCTGACTAAGCGACAGACCGTCTAATAAACTGATTAGCTGAGCGAAAACCTGTTACACCGACTTCTGACTGATTAACCCTCCTAAATCTGACTCACTAATGCAGTGAGTCAGTGACTAATTGACATGATTCCTGAGGTTGTATTTCAACACACTTGAGATATGAATATGGAATAGCCATGCTACCCGAATTGCCATCGCTGACCACCCGATTAGTAAACCGAGTCAACAACTCAAACTACCTGACCCAGTGAGCAATGGCCTTCATGACTAGCTGTCCGAGTGTGACCCAGTGATTGACCCAGTGCCCCGTCGACTGACCTGCGGGGGCGCCCGGCTGGCCCATGCCGGCCTGCTGCAGAAGGTAGCGCTGCTGTAGCAGCTGCAGCTGCTGCATCAGCTGCGACTGGTGCAGCGACAGCGCCGCCGATTTGCTCTTGTCATGCACGGCCTGTAAAGACACGTGGATGCGGTGAGAGGCGGGCGGGCGGAGCGGAGTTGATGTGGCAGAGTTAGAGCTCAGTGGGAGGTGTGGCGGCTTACCGGACCAACTGTACTCTGAGCAGCCACGGCAGAAACAGGTGCGGCGGCTTTCAGAGCCCAGCTGGGCTCCAAACGGCCGCGGCGGAAACGGGTTAACGGCCAGGGCCGCCAGACGCGGGTCATCAGCGGACAGCTGACGCGAAACCGTTCTCCGCCGTGATGTCAAACTGACCGTGTCCGCCGAAACAAGCACGGCTAAGCCGCCGCCGCCGCCGCCGGCTGGATAAGGGCAGAGTTCGGCGAACAACGGATGTTGAAAGAGTTGATAAACTTGATTTTGCCGTGCCTACAAACGGTTTGCAGGGCAGTTAGCCGGGCTGTTTAGCGCTAATTGGCGATCCTGTCGCTGAGTTGGCCGACTGAGGGAGGGGGATGGTCGATTTGGCCGGCGGCGAGGGGCGGGGTGAGTTAAGGGCGAGAGGGGGAGGGGTCGAGTCAATCCGAAGCTTACCTGGTTCTGCTGGTACATGATGAGCTGAAGCTGCTCCTGGAGCTGCCGAACGCCGTCCTCCAGCTGTTTCTTGTTGATCTCTGCCAGCTGGTGGTGCTGCTGAGGTACACAGGTAGGGAAGCCCGGCAGGTCAGGCGTCAGAGTCGCCGGTAGTTTACAGCGGCGTGCGACGTATGTTGGTTCCGGGAACTGATGATACCATGCAATATGCAACACATGGCAGACTGACGTAGATACTAAACAAGTTGATGCGTCACAAAACGGAGAACTTGGGTTCAAAGGAACGTCTCAGCGAAACGTTACATAACTAAAATAGCCACGTAAACATAAACGGAAAACCCAGCTGTTTTGACGACACCACCCATCGACCTAGCAAGTCGCAACACCTGTCTCTACATACCTGCTGCTGCATGAGCAGCCCCTGCTGCTGGAAGAAGCTCTGAAACTGCGCCGGGGTGAGGTGCTGCTGGATCAGATGCTGCATGTGCTGTAGACCGTGCGGCATCATCATCGGCGACGATCCGGACAGCGACTCATGGCTCTTGATGGTCAGCGGCGATGATGCGTGATCGGCCCCCAAGTTGCTGTTGACACGAATCACCGAACTCGTCTGAGGGAAGACGAGAGGGGCAACGGTCGGTCATCTGACGCCACGGCCGTAGCGGTGTCACCACTGCGACTGCTGTTGATGCAGGCTGCGGAGCTGGCGTCGGCGAGGTCACAGAGTACGTCGGGCCAGTCGGTGAAGTGTCACTACCACTACGTAAGTGATAAATCTAGCCGAGTTGGCCTCTGGAGAGACATGGTGCGGCAGGTCGGTGCCCGACATATCGCTTCCCGAACCCCCGCATCGATCACATGCTATCACTCCTCACCCTCCGTCAACCGACGCGCCGACGAATTATGGCGACAGAATGTGTCACAAACTCAACAGCGAGCCTTCAACACTCACTAGCGGCGGTATTTCAGCCCGCCGGCGCGGCAGCGGTGCCGCCGCCGGCCGAGTCGGCCACTTCAGAATAACGCCGCTTCATGGCCCCAAGGCCGGCTATCCGGAATGCCGAGCGGAGCGGCGTCGCGACTCATGTGCATCATGCATTCGGAATGAGGCAGGCGCCGAGTTCCGCCGTCGGCCCGCCGCACAGTCGGCCGCCATCCGATCAGATTGCACCGCGCCGCGATCGTAGTAACGGTGACGTTACGGAGCGGCGGTGACGTCACCGGGCGGTGGTGACGTCACCAGCGGCGTCACGGCCCGGCCGGACTTCGCTAAATCTATCGCTGCCGGCCCGCCTCGCGGAAGGCAGCGCTGCACTTCTGTAATGCCTTGCAAGGCAGTTAGTGTGTCATGTGGGCCGAAACGCTGCACCAATGCAAGCCAGTGAGTGTGTCCGCCGCGCCGTCTCCCGCCGTCACAAAGCTGTTATTCACCGCGTCATCTCTCGTCCTGCTATCACATACACACCACGCCTGACGTCTCACCGAGCGTGGGCGGAAGGCGAGACAGCAGCGCCTCGAGTGTCTCGCTGCGCCATCGCGGCTGGGTAAACAGAGCGCCGCCGACGGTGGTGCCATGACATCAGGATAGCGACAAGTCACGCCGGGGGTCGATATGGCGGCCAAGGTCCGGCTGCGCACCGGAAATGGCAGCGGCGTCAACGGCGTCACCGGCGTCACCGGCGGCGACGGCGGAGCGTCACGCAGGACGACACGGTAGTTATCTGCCGTGCCGCGCCGTGCTCTGCAGCCGTGACGCCGCCGCGCGGCATGTCACTCTCCGCGATAAACACCTACTTCGCGTGAGGTAGGCAGCGGCACGGGTGAGGGGGGAGGAGGAGGGGATGGGGGGGGGGGAGGAGGAGTCGATGACGACAGACCGAGCGGATGTTTTCTCTGCAATCCTCCGTCGGGGGCGGAGTCCAACAAACAACTCGGGCCGCGCGGCGGCAGCGGCCGCCAGCATTTGACAAACAAGACCGCGCCGCGCCGAGAATAAAACAGCCCAGTGCATCAACAACACACCGCGCCAGCCGCGTCGAACGCCGGGCGACAAACAGTCTTGTGCAACCGGCTGAGGCAGCCACGGCGGTCGGCAGACCGGCTCAGAGGGTACACAGTCCAGGGTGACCCCCACAGGCCCGCTCCGATCATCTGGCACTCGGCGGAGAGGCCGAAGCAGCACAGGACCCACGCGAGGCCACGCCGAAACGCTCACGAGCCAAGAGCCACGAGCCACTGCCACGGGCCATGAGGCCCATGGGGCGCTATCGCTGACCGGTTCTATTGGCCCGAATACACCGCTCACAAATTCACACCGAGTCTGAGCGGACGTCGTAAAAGTCTCCGCTCGAGTGTCAGATCGCACGACTGTTAGACATGAGCGGGCCGAGGTAACACTGGATGGTCAGCGTTGTGTATCGCACGGGCGAGCTTACGGTAGTTACGCGTGGAACCTGTTGTGTGGCTATCGCCGGTCCGGGTTGACCATAGCGGTGCTGCGCGCAGTGCGCAGAGCCATTTACGGTGAATATGTGAAAGGTCATGGGCGATTGACATTTGGTTCAGCCGCGGTAACCGGCGGTTTGAAGCCTCAATATCGTCCTGTACGTACAGCTAACCTCAGCTCGTCGGACCTCAACCACGTCACCTCCATAGTTATTTATCCAACATCCATCGATGGATATTGCATCGTTACATCCGAGACAAAATCGGCGCCGTCGGGCACGACTGTTTCGGCGTTCACTGTGTCCGAACGTTGTACAACATATGTACACATACAACGCACAAACTTCCCGCGGCACGCAGGGACGCTCTGAAGCTCAGCCCCTCCGCCCCCGTAACCGCCGCCTTCCTTACGTTGCAATGTTGCCGACACTTCACGACGGCGCGGCGGTACGAGGCCCAGCTAGAGCTTCTGGCGGCGGCGGCTGTCTGTTGATCGCACGGAAACCGGCCGCCTCGCTCCAGCGGCCCCTCATCGTCAACACGCGGCCGACCGCGTCAACAGGCGCCGGCGAGTCAACAGGAGCCGTGCACGAGCTCTCGGTCCCGCCGTGTGGGCACGCACCGGCTGGCGCAGCGCCAGCAGGGGGCTGGCGCAGCGCCAGCCACGCAGAGGGACAGTAGGGAGTCTGGGGACGGAGGACAGGAACTGGGGCGGGACGGGGGCTTAGAGGGTCAGGTGGGGGGGGGGGGGGGGGGTCAGAGTTACCCACTGCATAATGCGGGGCGGGTTTAGAGGTTAAATAAAGGGCGACATCGGCAAAGTGTGTTGCTTGGGGTGGTTGTAAAAGGCGTTCTCTTGCGGTCCTGAACGGTCAAGGTTAATGACGTTGTTTGGACGTCCTATTGACGTGTGTTTGTGTGTTTGTACGGCGAACCGGAATGCGATATTGTTGAATGTCGACAGGTTAATTCTTTTGATGCTCTGAATGCAATCGTACGGAGTCGGTCAAAGCAAGTTTTTGTGTTGCACATGCAGTCATGCAACATTCTTAAAAGCTCCCAGAAGTATCAGACTTATCTGCTTACCTATAAGTGCAGTCAGCAGGCTATACCTATAATGGGTATTCTTTCATTAGTTTATCGACATCAGCTCGACGCAGGTATGCAATGCGGCTCGCAATAAGTTCGAAGTGAAAGCGTTCAGGGTCAATGCGGTACCACCAATCGATCTGGGCAATTAATCATCCACGGCATACAAAGCAAAATACGCCGGCTATACCTTCGTATCGCAGCGTGCAATGTGGAGGGGGCAGGGGGAAAATAAAATAAAAACGGTCCGACAAGTTGATACAACCGACAATCAGTTAAGAGATAATTACATGTGTACGATTTACCGTTAATTAAAATGCGGGAAGATAAGTCGGAGCAACGCAGGACCTTGGATAGACGTACAACAGACCAAACAGGACATACTTTTAGATCTGGTGCTGCGATAGCGGCAACTGTCATAGAGGCCGGCCCGGTGACACTGAACCTGAACCTGCTGGGCCTGACGCAGGGATTCCGGGGTTGCTCCGGCTCGCCAGCCGCTGAGCCGACCTTCATGAACCACATCCGAGACCGTTTCAAATCTGTCCTGCCCCAGGGCTGAGCCACTTACCGTTCACTTCGCCAGACTTCACCCGACTGAGTCGCGACCCAGTCCTCCTCAGTCTCGTACCAGTCCTCCTCAGTCTCGTACCAGTCCTCCTCAGTCGCGACCCAGTCCTCCACAGTCTCGTACCAGTCCTCTACAGCCCTCCTCAGTCCTCCGCGCTCTTCCACTGTCCTCCCAACTCCTCCACTCTCCCCTCGGCACCACTCGCCACCCCTCACCCCTCAGCACTCCCCACTCGCTCGCTTCCCTCGGACACAGCGCCGTCACTGCCGCGTGGCTCGGCCTCTCTCCGCCGTCTGAGCGGCAGAGGTGGGCTGTTTTTGGCTGAGCCGCGGCCTCGTCGGCTGCCGCCGTCTGTTTACAAAAAGCCCTGTTTACACTCGCCCGCCCGCCTGTTGTTTACTTGTTTATCTTGTGCAGTGTGGCGGCGGCACCCTGCACCCCGGCGGCGGCTGTGCGGAGCGGCCGGCGGCGGGCCGGCGCGGTGCACCGTGCTGGTGCGTTTGATCGATGCGGCATGGAGTGCGAATGGCGAGTCGACGCCCGATGACGTCACGATTCGAAATCAGTGGTGCCGAGATACGCAGCCGCGCAAACGGTACCCGGGTGTGCTGATATGTGGGCTAGAGCCAACTGGGTACGACCAAATACGCGAAAAAAACGTTTGCGCGCTGTGAGGCGACACATTTGATAGGTTTAAGATGATAACATTGCTATTTACGGCGGCTATATGGCTGACATTGCATTTTTTCTGTAACATTAGACGAGTTTCTTAACGAGATTTAAACATGCAGGTACGAGAAATTGCACAGAATCAGATTCATCACTTTGAGCAATCGATGGCCTAATTTAACAATTAAACACTTCAATACCGCATTGAATGTCTTATGATCAATCAAATGATCGACATCACGGGCATTGGCCATAGACCTGATATCACGCTGCAGCCCAGCGGAAGATAGACCCTCTTTAGCCGTCTTTACAGGGCACCAAAACTCGGCAGCAGACGACCGCAGTGATTATTGTCCGTTAAATATTCATTGTCTGCTCACCACACGCTGGGTGGACGGGACAGATCACCCAGAATGAATCGGCCTCCAGCCATGTTACACCCCGATCGAAGCCAAATTCATCGACATACGGATTGTATTGGCGGAAATACGAGCCTCCGAATCGGAGCCAATAACACTAGTGACCACAGCTTGTGTAAAATATGACACTCAAGAAGTGTAATACGCCCCAGTTGGCCCATGAAGGAACCCGGTTCGCGTACATCAATGCACATTTGGCAATTTCAATAAGAGAGGCGATTCGCTAGCAGCGAATCGAACATAAAACCTGTAATATGGTCATTCGGGGGTGGATAGCCGCCATACGTTATGCCGGTCGCCTCGATTTGAGCGGCTTAGTGGGGCGCGCGTGGCAATTACCGTCCTCGATTACATTCGACAAGCCGGCTTGACGGCACGCTGCTTTGGTTATCAGTATTCGGAGCTGAAATCTCGACTTCGGCAGTCTCTTGCTATGCTTTCCCAGCTCCCTCAGCGGAACGTCAGTCTCCCCATCTCACGCTCACGTTCAGTTGACATTAAAAACACGCACGATGCCAATATTTAGACAGGTCATTTTGCCAAAGTTTACGGCCGAAAAACGAACCTCTCCACAGAAGTTTTTTTTTGAGATCAAGGAAGAAATGGAATATCCGATCTGACATGAGTATTGAGTATGTATGCAATGATACATAATTGCGTAGCCATACCCTACTTACCCCAAATTGATACGAAGTTCATAAACGGTAGATTTTCGTGCCGACTTTCAGTACGAGCCTCACAGGGACACCAACTCCACGCCACACCGCAGCCCCAGCTGGCTCTCCATCAGGGGATCAGTTTAGCTCTTCCCGTGCTGATCCCCCCGCTCCCCTCTCCTGGGGGGCGCCCGGTGACCGCCCCCCTGCCGTCAGCAAATATTTACCCGCCGGAGCCCGGGCAGCGCGGCCCGGGGCGCCAGGCCGCGCAGTTGGGCAGAGGCAGTTTGATTGTCGTCGGGCCGCCTTGTTTGTGCAGTTGGCTGTTGTGTGCAGCGGTGACGCAATGGCAAAATCGGGAACGGCGGCGGGGCGACATCGGGAACGGCGCGGGGCGACATCGGGAACGGCGCGGGGCGACATCGGGAACGGGAACCGAGGGGGGACGGGAGTTGGATTGGGAATGAGGGCGAGAACAGGAATCGAAACTAAAATTAGAAGGAGAAAGGGAACACAGATTGGAGCGGCAATAAGAACAGACATAAAGAGTGACCGAAACCCCACCAAAGTGCACCCAGTGACACCACTGACCCGTGCAGCGACAACGTTGACCTATGTTTGCACATAGGTCACCATCAACACTTGATTTAC
Organism: Balanus nubilus; assembly: GCA_031763405.1. Lineage (NCBI taxonomy): Eukaryota > Metazoa > Arthropoda > Thecostraca > Balanomorpha > Balanidae > Balanus > Balanus nubilus. The sequence continues at coordinate 10,316 of JARFNZ010126683.1, forward strand.
CTCTCTGCACCAGTCTGACCTGCGCTCCCCTAGCCCGTGACCTCAGCCTTTCCCCTAAGGACCAACGCCCCTGCGTCGCCCATGAGTCCTCATCGGGGTGTAGCCTAACCTGGCGGTGGTGGGCGTCGGCGGCAACACAGCCCGCGGCGCCGCGCTGCAGCCGTTTACCAGGCCGGTAAACTGTGCAGTGTTTACCGGCCGCCACCGACTCTGCGTATGTTGCAGGCAAATATTTCCAGCGTCCATAAATACGGACGCGATGCCTTGTCATGCAGGCGGCGTCAGATAAACAGAGGCGCGCCGGCGGCGGCCGGGGCGAGCGGAGGATGCTGGGCGGAGGAGGAGGCTGACGGACCGTGTCGGCAGATCCGCCCCCGCCCCCGCCTCCGCCGCCGCCGAGCTGTTGCCACTGCCGGTCACAACCGGGCCCCAGCCCCTAACCCGAGTCGGGACGGAGATACCAACACCACCTCCCGGCTCTGGGTCCGCCGGCGGTATGCCGTGCAGGGAGCGTGGCCGGTGGCTATTTTGGCCCGGCGGCGTCCCGGGCAGCGCCGTGAACCTATATCACGGTCCGAGAGAGCTGCCCGGCCGAGTGACGTCACTGGGCGGCCAGGAGCCTGCAGATAACCGCTGCCGCCGCCGGCCGGCGGGGGCGGCCTCACCTCGACCCTAACTCAGACACACCGGACCGCCGGCGAAGCAGCGATGTTTTAAAATGGATCCGAATTCCCAGCAGAATCAATAAATAGCATGACTATTAGCTACCGCGCCCGGCTGCAGGATGCAACTATGCTTTAAAGGCTAAATTTATAGAAGATTTCGCTGAAGTTACCTATTTCTCTGAGGTTATTCACCAATGTGATGTCGGATTAATATGCAGAGTACTTACCCTAGGACCAAAGACATGACCGTTCAACACATTTCTAACGCGAGAAGGTAAACATAAAACACATTTGGTTGAAAAAGTGAGAGCTTACACGCGCACATACTGCGACTTTGTGAGTGTGTGTGTGTGTGTGTGACTTTGTGAGTGTGTGTCAGGGGTGTAGTTTCGTATTCAGTTGGGTGGGCTTGGGCCGCCCCAACTTGGGCTTGAGCCCCCTCCAACTTTGACGATAAAGTGGATCAAATCCGGGGAGAACCCCGTATCCTTTAGGATTTCGATGTTACCTTGAGGCTTGGGCGATTTTCCCCACCTCAGCCCCCCCCCCAACGCCTTGAGCCCCTCCCCCCCAAGTTGTTTCGAGAACTACACCCCTGGTGTGTGTGTGGGTGGGTGTAGGTGTAGGTGTAGGTGTAGGTGTAGGTGTAGGTGTAGGTGTAGGTGTAGGTGTAGGTGTAGGTGTAGGTGT
>JARFNZ010126694.1:0-11669 GCA_031763405.1 Balanus nubilus
CCCCCCCGCGGTCGAAAATTTTCAACTCGATTCTTTCCATGCAACGCCATAGGCGCCATGTTAAAAGCTTAGCAGAATCACATTTTGTCTATTGTAAACTGGATCGGTCAGGGGAAGCCATGGCCCCCTTGCCTACGTCCCTGCACTCGATATAAAGCAGCGCGATATGTAAGACCCGCGAGTGCTTCGACTTAGACAAAATGGCTGCGACAGCTTCAGTCTCACGGTGGCACCAGAGCGCTCCCATGTAGGACACTGTCCACCACCCGAGCTCTGGGGCGGCTCATCAAAAGACCAGGCGGTGGCCGGCAGTGTCGACAGCTCATTAATCTGAATTAATCATGGGCTAGTTATCGCCATCATCACCGCGGCCGGAGCGCCGCGCCCGACAGCCGCCACCAGTCACGTGACTCGTAAGATCCGCCGCCCGACGGTCACGTGGCTCAGAGGATCCGCCGCCTGACGGTCACGTGACTAGAATGACCCAGCGCTGGATGGTCACGTGACTACCGCGGCCAGTCGCGGGACGGTTACGTGCTCAAGAAGACTCGCAGCTCGAATGGACAGCCATTTGACCATGCGGCAAGAGGCCGTGGGCGGTCAGACATGTTCAAGGCATGGGTCGACACGACAGGTGACCTCGAGTCTTGACAGGTGATTACGAAGTGACGTAGCGACATCAGGGGACCTCTCGTCGGGTGACTTCACATCAGGGAACCTCGCCAGGTGACCCCAGGTGACCTCGGCAGCGTCGCTGCGAGGTATACACATTACACACAGCTCCGATAGGAGATCCGCTGCGCAGGGATTCCAGCGGCGGGCCAGACACGTGATCAGAGACGCCGCCCAATCAGCTGTCCGTCTGGAATGCCTCTGATCGTGCCGCCCGGCGGCAACCGGCGGGTTCGGATCTCGTGACAAGTTGACGGGACGCCTCCGCAGCGGGGCTTTGCCAGCGACGCGACAGCACGGCGTCGCCTGTAAAGGTAATGCATTGCTCCTTCTGACATGCACCATGGCAATACACCGACCGATAACGCTGGCTCTGTCTGGTGCCGGTGTTTGGTGCTGATGTTTGGTGCTGGTGTTTACTGCTTCGATCTGATGTGGGCCAAGCCCGAGTTCCTTCGAAGACCGAACGTCGGCCAATTCGGCCCACGAGTACTTAGAATAAGTGAGAGGATCATGATAGCGTTCAATTCAGGGAATCGCGGACCGCCTATGGTGTATCGATGCCCGCCCACGGCCGCCACAGGACCACCACGGAATAAGCAGGACCAATGGTGTGGCCAGGGTGGTGGAACGGGGTAGCATTAGGGGTCCTGGGCAGTGCAGATAAGCCGCGATAGCCTTGAGTGGTCCTAACAACCAGATAGGCAGATTCGACGGATTTATTCCCTAAAGGAGGTGATATGTCTGCTGCCCAGCCATTGTCGAACCAGGTTGTGTCGATTTTGGTCACGACAGAAAGCACCTCCCCGTCCAGTTTCCGTCAAAACAAATATCGTTGGAAAAGTTTCCATGCGGCTCCGAGTGGTTCATATCGGTCAGGTGTGGCCTCCATTAGCCGACAGTCCGTCGGTGTCGCTGACGGTGACCTGTCACGCAGGGCTATCCAGTGTGTCTGATGACAGGTTGGCAGCCCAGCATGGCAACACCGGGGCGGCCACACCTGAGCTGAAGAGGACACTACGATGACGCTGGCCTGACTAGCCTAATGACGGGCCTGGCATCAGCACCGACTTGAAACTGACAATGGCATCGCCTGACACAGCCTGACACTGACACCGACACTGGTCCGACACCGAAACTGACACTGACATAATGCTGACACTTCTCACTGTAAGGCACCGACTTCGATGAGATGACAGTAAAAGTGACGCACCAGTCACCATCACGGCAGCGAGCAGTATCCCAATGGTAACGTTCTCATATCATCGCGATCCAAACGAAATGTACGATCATCCGCACAAAGAACATCGCGATAATAATCCCAGGGTCAACTTGCCGTTATAATATCAAGGGAAAGAGACAGACTCTAACTCAGAAAATAAATGAAAATAATGTCAGAACGCGACAAATCGCGGATTATCCTCCGTAAACGACCTCGATGCGGACAAACATTTCCAGACAAGCACTTCATGACTTGTTCGACGTGTACCTACAAGTCACGACATTGGCTATTCGTTTTTGTTTTTTGACGGGACGGAAAACCGGATGTGTACGAGCCTTACTGGGAATCGCTCGTGCACCAATTACCCGTCGATAGGCGTGGTAACAGGGTGATAAACACGGGTATTAGTGGCGGCAATTTTCCGGAGGTGTACTGACCTTATTGAACAGAGCAGGCCTCGTAACAAAGCCGCAGTAATGGTAGGAGCGCATTGTAATACCCGCCAACGATCGAACTATGATTGTCGGACTGGAGGCCTCTTTGCGAATAACCAACATCGGTCAGCCCTCATCGATGCCGTATCGATGGAAGGGCACTGCAGCTTGTGCAACAGCAGATCGCAATACTTCCGAATCTCTAAAATCCAACGACTTTGCACCTCCTAGTCATAGTCAGAGGGACACAAATCCAGCTACAGAACATGCCCCTCCCTGCGAAAAGAGCCGAAGCAGAACTGACACCGCCTCCGGTGCCAAAAGCTTCTGATCGCTCTGTGCCAAGTCCAACCAAACCATCCCGCGTCAGCTTCCTCCCCGCCCAGAACACGGGCGATTCCAGACGCGATAATTCATCACATCGCTACATCACCGCTGAGCGTTACTGCCGGCACGCAGCGGGAGTCCCGAACACGACGACGCCGAGGTTAAACAGCGGTGTCGGGGTCACCGAGGTCACCGAGGTCACCGGGGTCACCGGGGTCACCGGGGTCGCCGCGGTCAGCGCGCTGAGATGACGGATCGGCCACCGTGTCTGATGGGACGGGCGGCGCCGGGGAGGCGACGCGGGTCGTCCCGGGTCAACTGGGGAGGCGAGACATGCGAGACACCGCTCAGCGAGACACCGCTCAGCGAGACAGCCGAGGAGACGAAACACCTGCCGGAGACAGCCGCTGCTGAAGAGGATGTCGCTGCGAGACGGCACATGGCGGCGGCGAGGGTCCTCGACAACTCCTCTCGCAACTCTCTGCAGTGTGACCGTGTCTCCGCCAGGCCTCCGCCAGACCACCACCGCCGTTGCCACCGCCGTTACCACCGCCGCTACCACCGCCGTCGGTAACTTACCCAACTCCGGCCGGCTGTCGTTCTCAGGAGTACCTCCGGGCACGCTCGGAGCGCGGCTGTTTATTTCTGTAATTGGGCCTGCAGCGTGCCACTGGGCGTGACAACGCGGAGCGTGACTCACAGAGTTATGAGCGAGCTACCCCGGCCAATTATAGACCGTAAATTGGACTGGTACATGGTAAATCTACGGGTCGGGCTAATTAAGCTGACGCCGGGTTACCGTTTGGCGTTAGGTATGGCGAGCGGGGCGAGCTATATAAACAAATAAATACAGTCGAATTAGGAAGAGTTTGCAACTCAGCCAATATAAACATAAATAGCGGATAGGCAGCCAACACGACAACCACAAGCGCCTATTGATGGAGCCAGCAGCAGCCTGGCTCACCTCTGATGGGGGGAGGGACTAACTGCTGACGGGCCTCAGTTGATGGGACCAACGATGATGGCCCCCAGTTGATGGGACCAACAGCTGACGGGCCTCGGTTGATGGGACCAACAGTTGATGGCCCTAAGTTGATGGGACCAACAGCTGACGACCCTCAGTTGATGGGACCAACAGCTGACGAACATTTAACTATGGGACCAACAGCTGACCATCTCCTGACATAATGAAAATAATTACTCCCAATCGTTTGGTGGTGGTACCAACAGCTGACCATTATAATTAATAGTCTGTCCAATCAAATGAGCAGGAACTCCGCCAGCCATAGCAGGCTGGCGACCGCAGCTGGGCAAGTTCGGACCACTTAGACCAAACGGAGGCAGCAGCAGCGAGCACAGCCGTGGGACTCAACAGCCGCGTTATGTCTGTCTAATGATCCGGATCTGCGGAGCTTACACCCAGCGAGCACTACGGGACACCGAGCGAACAACGGGCGACACCAAACGAACGTCAAAATATGTCGCGTTCGTGCTCGAAGGCTCAGATATGCCGGCAATGCGGGATCAGTGAAGCGACTAACACTCGCCACGAAAAACGTCAACAGCTGCTATTACAGGATGACAAATTAGACGTTCTATCACCGAGGAAAATCTGTCTAAATGCTGACAGAAATCCAATCATCGTGTTGAGCCATGTTGACGATCGCCACGTGACAGCGCCACCGGACACCACGATAGATGGGTGTCGGGAGGAAAATGTCGCGCCAGCAAGGACAAAGAAAGACCGTCACGATTTATCCAGAAACTGGTGCGCTCCTCTGGAGTCGCTAGGCAGTCAAATGCAGCGGCTTGGTTAACACGTTGAGCTTAGCAGTACATTTCTTGTCGCACATCCACACCCTGGCTGAGATTCGACAGCCTGACTAGATATTTCCGAAGATAAAACAACAGGTCAGATGCCACCTGTGGACATCTCATAAAACGACAGCCACGGCGACTTATCAGAGTCTGAGCGAGCGTCGGAAACAGGTTACAAAGACATCGACAAACTGCGCAAGCGCGTGAGAGCTTAGCCAGCTGAACAGACAGTGGCCGGAGTCGACGCCAGCGCGAGAACAAGCGCCCTCCAACTCACCTGTTGGGTACGCTGCTGTCCTTCTGCAGCAGCTGCTGCTGTTATTGTTGCTGCCGATGCTGCTTCTCTTGCTGATCCCGCTGTTGTTCTTCTGCTGGTCTCGCTGACGATGCTGCTGCCGGTAGGGCACAGCGGCGCCCTTCGATGGAAGGCAGACACAGGTCTCACACGACCTCGAGGTCAGGTCCAGTCACCCAACTTAACCGTCGCTCATGACACCGTGGGGCAGATCCTGGACGTTCCCGTACATCAACAGGTATCAGGTAAGGATGACGCGCCCTACCAGCCCAGAGAGCCTCGGACGCCCCAGTCCGGCGATGATCAGGTTCAGTCATCAGTCGCCGTCCCGACCTGCGCGGACTGCAACCAGCTGGTTGCCGGCGGACTGGCCTTCAGCGCTCGCGGTGAGAAGCGTTTCTCAGCAGCGGCGATACTCGGGCTCGGTTCTGACGTGAGCTATGCCAGGACAAGGCTCCGGCTCCGTGAGCTCCGCCATGAAGCGGCTGTAACTTGTAACATGAAGCGGTTGTGTGACCAGCTGAGGTCATCTGATGACGGTGTCTAGGCCGTTCCTTCCACAGAGCGTCACGGCTCTCAGGGACGGCCTGCCTGCAGTTCCCTGTGTCCCATTCTGCCTGAGTCTGAGGTTCACGACGCTTCACTATCACACTTCTCATAAAGGACGGGCAAGTGTCTCGGCCACGCTGCCCAGTTTGCGCCGCACCACTGAGTCTGGAGCGCCTCTCATCACCGTCTCTCACAGTTAACACGCGCAGTGACCGGCACTGCGCACCCAGGCCCCAGAGTCCACACACACAGCACCACGCTGCCCTCTCACACGTGGTTGGGCTGCACGATGCGACCGTCGGGAGTCCTATATACCACCACCGGCCGGCCGCGGCCGCAGAGCCGCCCCCAGGTCTGCAGCGTTTTCCGGGACCACACCCAGAATCCGCTGGTGATGCCCACGATCAGCAGCATCACGTACTTGATCATGAAGAACTCAAAGTGCGGCTGCGGCAGCGGGCCGACCGTGGCGCGCGGAGGGCACGGGATGGCGTACTTTGACCACGCCTGGTTACGCTGTCCGCAGTGGCGCTCCTGCCAGCCCAGCGTCCACTGGTCCAGGAAGGCCTGCTCGTAGAAGAGGCAGGCGATCACCACGGTGGCTGGCAGGGTGTACAGCACGGAGAACACCCCGATGCGGATCATCAGCTTCTCCAGCTTGTCGGTGCGCGTGCCGTCGTGCTTCATGATGGTGCGGATCTTGAAGAGGGAGACGAAGCCGGCGAGGAGGAAGACGGTGCCGAGCGCGAGGTAGACGACCAACGGGGCGAGCACGAAGCCGCGCAGGGCCGGCACGTTCAGGACGCCGACGTAGCAGACGCCGCTGAGCACGTCACCTGCGGAGGCAGAGAGACTGGCGTCAGAAGCGCGGAAGGGGCTGACGGCAGACAGGCAGTGTCTGGTGGTCATGTCGAACAGACAGCAAGGGGAGGCATACAACTTCGAACGTCACGGTGCGATTACATCAGGGATCAGGATGGGGATACCCCGGGTCATCACGGTGCGGTACTATGGACAGGGGTGTGATGAAGACAAGCACGGTTCATGGAGATGATGCAGATATTCCTGATGCATGCATGGTCAGACAACACACGGCAAGGCACATCACCGGTGTTACAACCCCACGACTACACCATCGCCCTATCTATCCCCGTCAAATGCACGGCGAACACAACACCACAGCAAAATACCTCCAGACCTTCACCTCGGAATGATTATGTTCCTACCTGCGCCTCGCCTTCGCTGGCCGAGGCGTGTTTTATCACACTACAATGGCCTATTTGCACACCGCTTGATACGAACATCTATCACCGGGCAATTGCCATGCAGGGCGCCACTGCGCTGCCTCTGCATGCATAACCTGGTCCGATTGCGAGACTCCATCGCGAGGTATGCACTGTGCATGCAGAGAGGGTGAGAGGGAGAGTGGCCCGTTGAGGTCTAATTATCTAGCGGGGCACCACCGAGGAGTCGCCTGTCTCGCGGTGGCCACGGAGCCACTTGACACCGCTGCCGAGACACTCAAACGCCGGACCGACTTGAGTGACACTATCGCCGGTGGACGTTATCGGCGCCGGACTGGTCAGTGGTATTGACATATGGATTATCGATACAAGGCCGACGACTGTTCGGAGGCAGAAGTGTGAAAACCTTATGTTGGCGTTTTGGAGTTTACGGTGCCGCGACGCGCAAATACTGAGCAAACTGACAGAACTGCTGAGAACTTTCGAATTCGGTCCATGTAGCAGGAAACAAATTTGATTTATCGTCGAAACTTTCCGAGGCCTGCGGGTCTGAGAGCACTTTCGACACTTCCATTTCCAGTAGTCCCGTGGTTACGGCCAATTCCCATCCCTGTCGATCAGCCATCGAAGCGACCCTCCAGCCAGCCAGAGGGACCCGATGGCGGCTATCCGCCAGCGGCTATGGGCCGGGAGGCAGTTCTGGCCGGCACAAACTGCCGCCGGCGACGTCATTTCATTCCCAGTCTGTCGCTACAGCCACCCGCTCATGACCGACCCCGTCATCAGAAGGCACTGCAGCAGTCATCAAAGGCGTCATCAAAGACGTCGTCAAAGGCATAATGAAAGGCGCCATCAAATCGTCATCAAAGACGTCATCAGAGGGGTCATCAAATACGAAATCAGAAACTTCAAGGAAGGCGTCATCCTGGCACCACCACACCGCCGTCATGTCATCGAGAGGAATCATGATATTGTCGAGAGGCGTCGTCTCTCATCACAGGCGTCATTCTGTCGCCATCCAAGGCGTCACCAGACTTTCCAGTCACAGAGACGTGACTCCGCCGCGCCATCGGTCCGTCCATACACGGCACACACCTAACGACGCGGCGTGGGTCCCGACACGAAGGGGACTGTACCTCGTGCATCGGCCCGTCGCATCTCTCCCGAACAGGTGGGTTTTCCAGCGGCGCCCCCGGCGACAATGGGCGGTGGACACACACGACATCGACCCGTGGCCTCGGCCTGCAGGGACGGTATGAGCGTGTTTGCATATGAAGCGCCAGGACGAGAGACTGCACGGCAGGCGTGCTGGGAGGAGGAAGGGGAGAGGGGAGAGGGGAGGGGGAGGAGGAAGGGGAGGGGAGGAGGAAGGCGGGAATGCCTGGAGCTTGGGGGGGGGGGATGTAGGAGGCTGCACAGCGGTAGAAGGGAGGGGACTGGGGAGGCACGGGGAAGACGGGAGGCGCGAAATGAAAGAAAAATACCGGAGCCGGAGCCAGCGGGACGGCTGGGACGGGCGGAGGGGCAGGACGTCCCCGCTGAGCTTCTCAGTTGTTTTTCCCGGCGCGTGACAGGAATGCCGCGCCGTTGTTGATCGAGGACGATGCTCCTCAGCAGGGGGGGGGGGGGGGAAGTCGGAGGCAGGGGAAGGAACGTTGTTAGACAAGGTACAGATGGGGGCGGGGAGCGGGGCTGGTTAGCGAGGGGAGACAGATTTACTGATCATGAGTGCTATCGCGACTACCGGTGTTAGCTACTTTAGTCGTGGGAAGGACAAACATTTGAAAATCTGATATACCGATAACAAGACTGGCTTAACACTCTTGAGTTTTTGACAGCCTCGAGAGCATCGGCTCTCGAGTCCATTCCTCACCTCAAAATAGAACATCTCCCGGTCGGTAACAAGACAGAGTGTGGCCGATCTGACACGACAGAAGGACGGGCAACGGCAAATGGTAACAGGTAACGTTAGAACCGTCCAGTCGGCAACAAAGCAGTCCGACCAATCCGGCACGGCAGGAGGTAGCAGGTAACGCTGGTAGTCCCCGGTCGGCGGACCGTGGGCGGCCACCAATCAGTGAGTTTATCGGGGCGAATGACTCGGCTCCGGCGGAGCCTTTGATCCGGTCCGCGTTTGTACAGAAGGCCACGCCTTGTGGGCAGAGTATATTGCTGGAGCAGGATATGTTGCTGGCTGAAGGCACGAGCCACCTACCGCTTTACAGCGGAGTCTCCGCCCCATGGCGAATTAAAATGTCACTTTAATTTGTCGTATATTTTCAGTAATCCGCTTCAGCTGCTTGTATGATCAAATTAATGACATTTGTAAATAAAGTAAATTTGATTTGTCACTTTTATGCCCAGGAGCGCTAAATTAATGATCACCGGAAACGTTAATAATTTCACGCTCCAGATATAACGAGCAATCAATCTCATTTCGATGGCGCTGCTCCGATTCGCTCCTCCACAAATATTCAGATTAGCCCCTCCACAAACAGCCGTCCCGTCATCCTTACGACCCAGAAATATTGATCAGGTTGACTCAGATTTCCTGGGAACATGCTCGCCAGACGGCACATAACTTATCCACCAGGCCTGGCCTCCATTCCCGCAACGAAAACAAACTGAACGCTAACGAAATTAATTATGACATTAATTTGACACATGCCCTGCGAGACGCAGTTACTTTCTCCTCTCCCAAGACCTTAGCCACAGATCAAGATGACCGAATGTTCGGGACACACCACGCGTCCGAACTACACAAATAAAACACTAATTGAATCACCGCCATCCAACCAGGGAAGCCTAATAGAATCATCACCATTAGATAAACCTCAGCTATAGCAGTGGCGACAGCAGCCGTCTGCTACCGCCGATTCCTCCCGAGTCATGCCTACCGTACCCAGAACACGCTCTGGTGCGTCTCGCAGGCGACTAGGTCTCCCGGTGACGTAACGTTGGACTACGGCTGGCCTCCTTTCACACCATAATGCCCTTATCGGCCGCCAGTTATCCACAGAACCAACAGAGTCACGTCACCAATTGACGGCTATTGTCAGCCCAGACGGCAGACGGCAGACGGCAGACGGTGGACGGTAGACGGCAGACACCATCAGATGCCATCAGACGCCATCAGACGCCATCAGACGTCATCAGATGCCATCAGACGCCATCAGACGCCACCAGATGCCATCAGATGCCATCAGATGCCATCAGACGTCATCAGACGCCATCAAATGCCATCAGACGTCATCAGATGCCATCAGACGCCATCAGACGTCATCAGACGTCATCCGATGTCATTGCGCGTCACCTAAGTCCGTTAGAGGTGGCGCTCAGCCGGCATGGCAGTCGTGGTGGTCAGCCGTTATCTATAGCGCACATGTCATCCCCAGAAAGCGATATGCGTTGTGAGAGCGAGCAAACACGGCGACTGGCGTTAACTTGAAATTCCAGTGAATTTCAGTGGAAAATGCGAATCACTAGCAGTTCCCCCTCGATAGCCACGGGTGACGGGAGATTGAACAAATGGCAGGTGGAGGACGAGGTGGACGGTGGACGGTGGACGGTGGACGGTGGACGGTGGACGGTGGACGGTGGACGGTGGACGGTGGACGGTGGACCCTCATACACCGGACATTTGACAGTGGACAGCGGACACTAGGAAGTCAGTGCAGGAATACGATGGCATCTGTACAGTGTAGGTACAGGCGCCGCCCAGCAGCACAGCTACATATATGCACGTCAACCGTGCAAACAGAGGGCGGGGGCGGGGGCGGCCGACACCCGACCACCCAGGCCGGTCACCAATCAAGCAATCACCGGAGCGGCGGCTGCAGGGAGGCGGCACCACTGCAGCACCGCCCCGACCGGGCGGCGCCGGGCGGGGGCGGCCTATCAAAGCAGCCGCCCCCGTCCCCGCCACCATCAAACAATCCGCCCCCGCCTGGTAGTTGATCTCGCAGTATACGCACCGCTCGAGAAGAAATGAAAGAAATAATCACCCCGTGAATTAACAACCACCTGCGCCTCTCATACAACGAATACAGCCGCCAGCGTCCGGCCCCTGCAAAGAACAGGCCAGAGAGAAAGACGGACTCTCGGCGGGCGGTGACGGCGTCTGACGATGAAGCTCTGAGGAGTTCTGAGGAGTGAGGAGTGGGTCTCCTCATCCGGCGGCGCTCTTCAACGGAACACAAAGCGGCGTGAGTCTCCCCGGAGATCAAAGGCACCGCCGCGGCACGGACGCCTTTCACGCGGCGCAGCTCGCCGCCCCTGAGACTAGAAAAGCAGACGCGCAAAGCCTAGCAGCCTGGCAGCCTGACGGGCCGAGCCGCGCCTTCTCCTCCAGAGCCGTTCGTCAATCAGTCAGACTCTGGCCCGGCGTCCGACCCTCGCTGCCACGCTGTCCGACCCACCCTAGAAAAGTCCAACCCACGCGCTCACTCCGACATGGCCTTTGTTCCCGGAATGTCGCGTGAAGATCCGGGGCGATGGCACGTGAGAGAGGCACCGGTCGCGTAAAAGATGGAGCATGACTCCAGCTTCCGGAATGCCACCGACAAACGGGGAAAAACGGGAAGATCGCTCCGAGCTGACTGGGCTTGTTGGCTTGAGACTGAGGCGACTCTCTTGTGACAAAGATAGACTAGCTACCAGTTGGCACGCCTTTCTGACTGCGGAGACGGAGTCTTAACTAAAAGCCATTGAGGTCATAAAAAGCACCGGCGTCCATTTCGTCGTCCTGACGAAAACGGTTTCTGACAAATCAAGCACAGGACTTCTCTGCATCCCGTCTGTATATGCAGCCGCAGAAACACAGAGGAAAATAAAGGGAAACCCGTTACCCATGAAAGCATCGCACGCCGCTCCAGGGCTTCCTGAATGTTGACCGGTCACCATCAACGACGTCACAAGGCGTCACACACGGCGTCACGCCCGGCCGACTCTGAATAACACCGCCGGCAGCACAGCCGGGACCTGTCGGCGTCGTTATTTATGTGTTGGGGCGGGCGGTGGTGGTAACAGGCGGTGACTTTGGCACCGAGCGGCGGTGGCGGCGGCGGTGGCGGTGGCGGTGGCGGTGGCGGTGGCGGTGGCGGTGGTGG
>JARFNZ010126716.1:0-11668 GCA_031763405.1 Balanus nubilus
CTGTGGCGAGAATGTGGGTATTCACTACAGATAAACGGCTAACCCGGTGGGACCCTTATTTTGGAACCAATAGTACATACCTACGTTCACGCTGTAGCCGTCAGAGGCGCGCGTGGCGCGCGGCATCTGAGCCCGACCTGACCTTGACCGATCGGCGGCCAGCTGGTCGGAGCGGCAGCCTCTGACTTTACACTGTGTAGAGCCTGGAAGTCATCCAAGCCGAGCCGGCGCGGTCCAGGCATACGAGTCCCGGTCAGAGGATACACATGGCAAATATGGTGCAGGAAGATATCGTATGAAACATGGCGATTCGCACGTGCGCGAATGCGAACGCGATGCCATTTGTACTCTGCTATGCGATAATTGACTCAGAAACATGTGCCTGTTGTTAAGAAATACGCGTTTCAAAATTTGGCCTTATTTGACCTAATTTTGACCTGACCATATTATAATCCTCACCTAATCGACTCCAGAGTCCAGATAACAAACAAACATCATCGTTGAATTTTACGTCTAAAATGACCCCTTAAACATGTGTCACATGTTCCATGTATAGCTTTTTGGTAAATTGGCCTTTTGTGACCTGACGTTGACCTTCACCCGTACTTTGTATGAGAACTATAGTACCTTCACCTAACATTTGATAGTACTTTGGCGCAGCCTGGGCCCAGAGCTGCGCACTGTGCGGCCTTCAAGGGCCGTAACACGGAAACACCCGATTTTGACCTGATGCCTAACCTGAATTTTCCAATTTCGATTTTGGTTTAGGTGCACCTTGTTGAGGGCTTCCGAATGCCGCATCGTGTGTATCGCTGCGATTATTGGTTCCGGAGATAATCGCGGGGGGAGCACTTTTTGCTCCCCCCCTAGTCATTGGTGTTCGGCTGAGACTCTATTCAATGGCGGGTTAAAACTAGATGTTTTATGAGCGACCAAACATTTGTTGATTTTGGGCCGAAGATGGTGTGACAGACGTCACTAAAACATGATTTTTTTCAATAACTCGTCCAGCGATTTTTTAAAAAAATCTTCTAGGAAGACTTCATTGATCTTCATGAAATCTTCATGAAATCTTCATTGGTCTTCTTGAAATCTCCATTGGTGTCTTCCTAGATAAGGATGATAAGGTTGATTGATTGATGACAACGTACAGAAAGTTTCGCGTCGATCTCCAGCGTCGTTTTGAAGTTATTGCGAAAATCCAGGAGAGGGTGGGGAGGGGATTTCCCCCAGCGGGACGCCGGTTAACACGCACTCTGGAGGGGGTATTATAATTTAACGCCCTGGAGGGGGGGGGGGTCAGATTGGGCCCCCCCCCCCCCCCCAATCTACGACCTCGGCTCCTATAAAGGAGCTCGATAAATCTAAGAGCTCTAAATTTTAGAGTTCGAGCTCCTATAAATCACGAAATTTGGAGGATAGGAACAGGCGTTGGATAACCCGTTAGTGCGCAATTTTTATGACTCTAGGTCAATATTTCCAAGGTCAAATGAGGTCAAATTTGTAAAGTTTTCTCAAATTACGGCCCAAAGTCCGACCTTAATATTTTTTCCCTTTAGCTCAAAAATTATGATAGCCAGGAAGAACAGAAAAAAGCAATCGAAAGCTCTTGAAATTTCCCATCACAATGTTGTCCTCAGATTTGACCTCAGGTAATAGTTAAGGCTGCAAAGGTCATCAAATGAAAATTACTGTTTCCTAGAAAAACAGTTTTTTCGCGAATAATTTTTTTTCTTATAAAGATAGGACAATACATTTAGCACCACCATGCTTCCCTCGTCAAAGCGCTTCGAAGCATACACATGGTGACCTTAACAGGTCAACTTCAAACTTTGACCTCAGGCCAAGGTCATGCATTGACCCGAACAGGTCATGTTGCATATCAGTCGATGCGCCTTGGCGGAACAAACACATTGGTGTCTTACGCACGTTTAGTTACGCACCCTTCTCTATCAAAAGTTATTAGCAAAAACAAACGTGAATGACCTCGGGAGACCCCAGATGACCCCGATGACGTCACTGATAAGAATTGCATTTTGATCGTCAAGAACAGCCTAAGGTTACGTGATCCTAAAAATATGACGCGTTTCCTCTGAATAGGGATGATCTGTATTTTCCCCATTGACTTATAATGGGGAAGCCAGAAAATTGACCTGACGTCAGGTCACCGACGTGAGAAAATCCGAGATTTACAAGATGTAGGTGTCTGTCCTTTTATGAAATACTGAAAGTTTAAAACTGATCCTTCAAAAAATGTGGCCACGGTTCAACCGCAAACTTGCAAAATGGTCATTTTCACACGTCCGTACTTTGACCTGACCTGGTGGCCTGACCTGACGTGACCCAAGGTTAAAATTTGTATGCAATGTGTTATTGAATTCTAGGCAGGCACTGGAAACATGAGAGGGGACATATTTTCCCCCTCCATAGCGCGTGCTATGCTCGGAAAACATAAGGGGACATATCCCCCCCCCCCCGTCCAAGACCGAGTGTTAATGCATAGCTGAAAGTACGGCATTTGGTAAGATGAGGCCTTGGACGTTCATTGAAAACGTTTTCAGTTCAACTTCTCGTCCCATTTCAACTTCCTGAGCAGAACCACAAAGCCGCACAATACAAGTCCTGTTTTGGTGAAAGTATTTGAACTAAGCAAACAATATTAAAAATAAATTTTCAAGCAACGATGCGTAGTGTTTGAAGCTATATCCGTGTTTAAGCAACGCGAACCAAGTCTAGATTTAACATAGCAGCTTTATCATAGAATTGCGATTGCTTTTCTCAGCCCTCATGTATTTTATCTTCTATATATAAGGGAACATTATCAAAATGATTTTTTAAATACGTTTATTATCTGAAGAAAATTGCCTATGCCCTCGGAAGAGGCACATATTTTGCCACTGACACTTCACTTAATTCCACGCTGCGTGAAACAGATGAGAGCACTTATACCGACGATCTAACGCGGCCATATTGAAACAGGCCATGGACCGAGGGATATTCGCCCTAACTGCCGGCCGTTGAGGTTGATAGCAGTCCCAGCGGCTAGCTTCATACCCCTCCCGAGCTCGCCATATGTAGTGCCCTCTCTGAATAGGGACATATTCAGTCAGTCGCGAAACAAAGCATTTTCACGTTTGACTTAGCGATGAAAACATTGCATTAACCTTCTTGTTAAATTTTCCGCTAGGGTAGCTGAGCTAGAGGTCATTTGTCTTTGACCTGACCACATTTATTCCAAAGTTCCAAAGCCCATAGCTTTGTAAGTTTGTTTTCCAGTGACATGCAACAAAATGTGTGCGCTAGGTAATTGCTCCGGCATTATTTTCCTTATAAAATACTTAAAGTCAATGACCTTTCCACCTTATTTGACCTTCAACTTAAGTATCTAAATTTAAATAGCGAAAAACAAACCTCATCACATTTTGCTCATTTTCACGTATAACACGGTCAAAATTTGCCTTACCAACTGGAACAAATTGAAGTGGGCAGGGTAAAATTCAGAAGATAACTACACTTCAAATAACCTCTGTCACGTGACCTGACATGACTGGAGTGGAGGCATCCATTTTTTTTCTTCAATATACCAAGATGGACATCATCTGATAACTTGTAGGCCTACCAAATCATTCGTGATGTTTTCAAGTATATGTGCAACATCACACAGGTTACGATTGACCTTGACACATAACCTTACTTGACCTTAAACACTATCTTGTCATAAAACGTTACAATATAGCCAATATGGGTATTGTTGGAAGGCCCAGTGATTACCAATGCACTCGTGGTGTTTGCAAGTAGGTGTATGTGGTGCATAGGTCCCGAGAGACCTTGCTACACGGCCTGGCTTGACCTGGTGCTCTATTTCTTTATTAAAGGTTATAAGTTATAACACAACCGATGTGGTTACCTATTACTTGAAATATCATTGACTAGTTAACGGTGCTTCGAGCATCTGATGTCCTGCAGGTCACTTGTGCCTTGATGCAGGTGGCCAGGTGGCCTGACATGGCGCAGTGGACAGGAAACAGGTACGCACCTTAATTTCCTTCATCTTTATCTCGTGGGTGTTAGTTACTGCGTTACTCGTCTTGACTTGTCGCTGCTATGGTGGCTGGTAGACATGACGTCACGGCAATCTGCTACGTGACGTCACCTGTCACTTGTCGGTGGCAGCTGCAGGCTGCGTCGGCTGTCGGCTGCAGATAACTGCAGACCTCTTGTGTAGTTGGCAACATTGAGTAAAACAATGTACCAGGTCAAGCCAACTCACGTTCAAGGTCTATGGCAACTTTGAATAAAACAACGTACCAGGTCAAGCCAACTACGTGTCAAGGTCTCTCGGAACTTGTGCACCACACATAAACTTGAAAACATATGAATCCATTTGTTAATCATTGGGCTTTGAAACGATACTCATATTGGCAGCATTGTAACATCTTGTGATAAGCTAGTGTTCAAGGTTAAGTAACGTCACAGTCAAGGTCCTTCGAGATCTGCGTGATATTGCATATAGGTACTTACAAACATCACGATTGGTTTTGTTAGCTCACGTGCTATTAGATGATATACATATATATTTCATATATGGATATCATCAAATGGATGGATATCATTTGGTATCATTTGGTATATATTTCATCAAATGGATGTCACTACTCCAAGGTCATGTCAGGTCGCGTACCTAATGAAGGCTATGTTAAGTGCCATCTTCTTCTTAAGATATTAACTGCCCACTCCAATTTTCCCAGTTTGTAAGGGAAATGAAGGTCCATGATATTCGTGAAAATGAGCAAGATCAGAACAGGCGTGTTTTGTAATTCAAATTATAATACTTTAGCTCAAGGTCAAATAAGGGCAAAGGTCAATGACCCTTAAATTTTTAAAGCAAAATAGAGCTAGGATAATTGCCTATTACATGCAGTTTGTTTCATGGCACTGGAACAAAAACTTACGAAGTCATAGGCTTTAGAACTTTGGGATGTACGGGTATCAGGTCAAAGTTCCATGACCTTTCTAACTCAGTGGCCAAGGTCAAATTGTAAAATTAAAGAATCTGATACGGTTATACTCATAGACAGACCTTAATGCAAAATTAAAGCCAATCAGAAATGGTGCTGTATTTTGGTGATAAATTTGACGTGGAATGCCCAGTTTAAAAAGGCCCGGGCCTCGCCCACGGTTCGTTGGAAAGGTTCGGAGGGGTCAAACTAAAGGATGTACACCATTCGAAAGCGGAGCTCACGCTGAGTCCAGCGCTGTAAATTCTTAAAAACTCCATCGACGGCCTTTTCTAACAATTTAAATTTTATCGAAAATCGCATTCCTTTAATTTTTGGCCAGGGATATTGCGAAAAAAAATATGGCGTAAGTGCTGACAAGTGACATGTTCACCAATTGTCATGTTCTACGCTATCATCTCTCACAGAATGCAAAACTTCGAGATGGTTTGTTTGGTTGTACGGTAGCATGAAAGCCAAGTGCTCCCGGTTTCGGCACTACGGCGCCGACCCGCGCACCACTCGTAGAATCGTCCTTTGTTACACGTGACCTGCGCACCGCGCACCGCCGACCCGGCTTTTCGGGGTGGGGTTTCGGCCAGCCAAGGCTAAACGGTGCATTGCATGTTTAAAAATCCATTTCTAATTGCTAGCCTTGCTATTCATGAAGATCGTGACAAAGTTCCAGCTATCTCCGAACGCTATAGCCACATAAGTGTACTTTTGGTCACTTTTTTGCTTATAACTTTTGATAGAATGAATAGAGGTGGAAATGGCACCGAAGTGTTTGCCCGGTCAAGACGCATCGACTTATATGCAACATGACCCAACTTGACGTACTTGGGTCACCCCGTGACCTTGACCTTAGGTCAAATTTTACAAATCACCTTTTTTGGTTAAAAAAAAAATATATGGTTCGATTCGTATGGACGAGAGGAACACGACGGTACCGAAATCATTGCGTTATCTTGGCCTTTTTGACCTATGACCTCTGGAGCGCAGGTGCAATATTTCATTACCACGTTACCGGAATGCCGGTAATTTTTCAGTACCGCTGGTAGCAATGCAGTGTACGACCTGACCATGCCGGTAAATTGCTGGTAATAGGAGATACAGATTTATAATACAGGCTATACCTATACCTATATGCCGGTATATGCCGGCTATACCTATATGCCGGTAATACGCCGGTAATGTGTCAAGAGCTGCGGTAAATGCCGGTATTTTCGTTTTGGTGGTGCCGGTGTGATGCCAGTAATGTTTTGTTTAGCAAAGATTGCATGTCTACTCTGGAGCCCAAACCGGTGACCTAAGGTCAAATTTGACACAAGTGCGATAGCGAATTTCAAGAGGTTGCGATTGCTTTTTTCGTTTCTTTCTAGCTATCTTAGTTCCCGAGATAATCGGGGATTCCTGAAGCGATGTCCCAGCTACTCGTAATGACAAAATGTGACCTTCGGTGACCTCTGGTGACCTCAATATTGACCTGACCTGAGTAATTTCTATAGTCCTCATCAAGTTCTATCCAACGCCGTTTGCCGCTTGTCGATACGTTGCGTGGTTTTCGAGATCTTAGTGGGCGGAAATCTATCCCCGGCCGTTAGTGTTCGGCGCGAACCCCCGGCAGTGCGAGGGCAATAGCCATTTTAATTTTGAACGAAACACTTAACCCCAACAAAGCACGTTTTTCGCCCCGCCTCCCTCGCTAATTTCCGAACTAACAGTCTGATCGGTACACGTAAGGCGGCGATCGAAGGGTCTCAACGAAAAGATTCTAATGCTTAACATTTTATTTCCAAGGTCACATGTCAGGTCAAGGTCAGATCAAAGGCAAAGAATCCCGAATTTTCGCGTTTAGGCTGCGGAGA
The DNA here is from genome assembly GCA_031763405.1 of Balanus nubilus. NCBI lineage: Eukaryota > Metazoa > Arthropoda > Thecostraca > Balanomorpha > Balanidae > Balanus > Balanus nubilus. The sequence goes on from JARFNZ010126716.1 coordinate 6,866, forward strand.
CCAGACTGTTAACAGCAGTGTACCCAAACTCGCTCAAAACACTTCCAACTACCAGGTGAAGGTAATCCTAAAGTATGAGCACCATAGTACCTAAGTACAAGTCAAGATCAAACGCAGGCCACCAAAGGTTACTGTGTGAGAGTAATATGAATGCTGTGTGATACATTTTTTTTATAGGTTTTTTCAGCCATAGAATTCAATGGTTACGTTTATTTAGCCATTTGAGCTCATGTCAGGTCAAGCTCAGGTCATACAGGTCAAATTTCATAATTTGTAATAGAAGACACATTAGTATGGTAAAGTTTCGTCTCAGGAACCCATTGGTGTCATTTGTTTTTGTCTTCGAAGAGCCAACCATAGCTGTTAAAAATACATCATTACATTTTATACACATTAGTCACCTATAGGGGTGAAAATAGAGCTAATGATTTAACATTTGACATATTAATTACTCATACAAATTTATCTGGTTCCACTCATACATATACGTTTGTTCTGACATATCTCGCCTTTTAATTTTCCAAACATAAGATTGTGTGACCGTTTGAACCAGATCTTTAAAACAAAACCGTTCTTGGATTTTTGTTGGGGTCAAGAAACTAAAATTTACAAATTACAGATAGCAATATTGAAGACAATAACATTTTCTTCCAATTTCCGCTTTTCGTTTGCAGTTTGCTTTAAATCTTGGTGTTCCATGACCGTTCAAACATGCGCCGATTTTAGACAAAACTGTGACATGAGTCCATGACGTCACTAAAACGTTATTTTCATAAAGAGTTCGCGGTCAATTTTCTCAAAATATCCTTCCTATCTTATGTGTCAAATTGATGCGAGATTAAGTCTAGAAAGTGTCGCGTTGGTTTTTATTCCGATTTGGGGTTATTAGGAGTGTTCTTTAGAGGGGGGAAGAAATGTCCCCAGTCAATGGCAGGTTAACCTCTAAATTAAAATACCACAGCGTAATATGGTCATGGTTAAATACCATTAGCTCATTCCAATAGGTAATAACATTCTATAATTTCCCGCACATTCACAGCAATCTGGGAACCAACAAGCTTCGCTAAGTGAACGGGGCAATATGGCATTGTGGCAGTCTAGCGGTGTGCAGCGCGCAAAAGAGCAGTGCAGTGGTCCATGTTCCAAAGTCAGATTTACTTCTTGCCTTTTGCTAAGAGGGTTGAGTTGACAGGTATGCAGATAAAAGTACGTAAGCTATAGAACGTAAGACATGAGAAGTTCATATCGCAGAAGTTCGACAGGGATAAAGTACGTAAGGGATAACCCGCGCCAGTATAGGGCAAAGCCTGCGTGTAGTTGAAAGGGGGTGATGTAACTCTCCGCTACCGATTTGCTCCTAATTGAGGTCCCATATATGTGAAACAGCTGGGTAGTAAGTACAACAGACTATTGCTTGCGCGGTAAGGCGAAGTGAGACGGTTTACTATAGTACAATAGTACACCACTGCCGAGCGCCAGACCGGCCGTGACAGCGTGGCGCCGCGGCCGGACACAGCGATAGCCGGCACCGCCTGCCGTACAGTGCCCTGCTAATGGCAGACAACCGGGAGTTATATGCCGAGTTGGACTCATTGGACCGCTCGAAACCGCGCTGCCAGAGAGGAAGTCGACAATTTCGCCGTGAAGACTCTACTAGCAGTGTCCCGACAACTGCAGAAACCCCAATGACGTAATATAGGCGTCACTGTGCAACTAATGTAGGTCCAACCAGCGAAAAGCTGTGATGATCCAACTGCGGCAAACAATTCGCTGATTATCACAGTTGGTTGGATCATCACAGCTTTTCGCTGGTTGGACCTACATTAGTTGCACAGTGGGGGGGGTCAGAATCTGCCCATCTCCCGGATTTCCTTGATAACTTCTAAACGACGCTGGATACCGACGTCAAACTTTTAGTACCGTATGATGCAGCAATTTGACGTTTTCCCTAAAAATGCTAGCAAAATCGGTCATAAAATCTTTGAGAAAATGACGTTTTAGTGACGTCATGTCACGCCATTTTTGGTAAAAATATCGGCGAATGTTTGAACGATCGTACAACATCGCGTTTTTAAGAAAACTGCAACTAAACCACCAGAAGACGAGAAATTACATTATCTGCAACATGGCAATCTCGGATATTCAAAACTTTGAGTTTTTGATCCCAGAAATAAAAAAAAATGGGGGACAATGCCCTTAAAATTCAAAATTTTCAGAATTTTAAAAGCATGAATATTTGCCAGAGAAGTACCTCTTACCTATCAGTATACCAAATTTAAAAGCAATATCTTTATTTTTGACTCCCAGATGACTCCAATAATTATACCTTTGGATGACGTCATTTTCTTAATTGCGTTTTTTGTCATTTTTTCTGGTCGTACGCAAAAACAAAGTTACATCATTGGAATCCTGAGGCGAAACTCTATAAGTAACATGTGTTTAATATGCAAAAAGGAAAATATCAACATTTGACCTTTTTTGACCTGATCTTGAGGTCAAATATCAAAATAATTGTCACCATTAAATATTACGTCTGAAATCAACCATACAGCATGGCGTCACACGATTTTCATATGACTTTTGCATATGGTGACCTTTCGTGACCTCAGCTGACCTTGACCTGTGCTTAATATGAGTTATACTCCAGCAGTACCTTCCCATCTTGATTAGAAGTGTTTCGGATGAGTTTGGTCGCGCTGCTCTTGATAGTATTGTCTCTACAGCCAGTAATCCGGAAACATGTTGGTTTGACCTTTGACCTGGCCTTGACCTTTGACCTTGATCTTTTAAAGAAAATGGTAAGTATGATTTAAAATCTTCTCACTAAGAGCTTTCGATCACCGCCACGCGCGTCTCGCTACGGCTTTTGTTTCGGGAGTTAGACCGGGGGAGGGCAGAATCGGCCCCCCCCCCCCCCCACCGCAGTGTTTGGCCGAATACCCCAGCGGGGCGCGGGTTAAGGTCAGCACACAGCCTGATAAATGATCAAGATCAGGCTACAGCCGGCGGAAACGTCCAGCACAGATGTGGCAAACATCATGAATAAGTAAAACAGCCAAAGTAAGCCTTGTAAGTCGCTCCCATCGAAAACTGGCTTTGATCATGGCTGACAGAATTCGTCCATAATGATATATGGCTGTAAGCAGGTTTTTCACAACGGTATAAACCTACCACTTGCCGACATGCATTATGTTTATTGGACATGCCCGCAGTAATTGCATTATTTCTGTCTCCATTAGACGTTGAGTTATTGTTCTCCATTGGCATATAAGGTATAGACGCTGCCAGATCGGTTGTCACATAAAGACCGGCCAAAATGAGATATGGGAACAACGAACATGGCAACATGGTGGTGTGATAGTCAATATAGCGACATTTGATAGTCAATATAGCGACAAACTTGCGAGTAATGATGGTAGCTTATGCACACGTAATTCTTTCTAGATTCAGTATTACTAGATCGCAAACAATTATCGGCGAAAATTGGTTTATTTTCATCTTTGCTAAAACTTTACATAAGGGATACATTAGCTTTATTATATATTAACTATTAGTATATGCTATTTTTATCTATATTGTAGATTGACTACATATTGAGGATATATTGTAGCAAAACAAAACACAACGAATAAAGTAAACAGTGTGTGTGTATCTATGTATGTATGTGTGGGTCGGCGTAAGTGTGGGTGTGTTTACGTGTGTGTATATGCAGCTAATTGTAACTTGTAAGTAATGTAAACATGGGCATGAGTGTGTATTTTCACTGCTGACGTGCCAGCGGATCCCAGGTAGCCCCGGGAGGCCTTGGGGCGTTCTTGTACCGCCGCCCTTCCAAGGCCAGAGCTACAAGGCCCAGTAAACAACAAAGGATCGACGACGAGCACTTACGCAGTTTAGTCTGCACGCAAAAGGCGTGAACTAAGGAGACGCTAAACAAAAGAAGACCGATGACATGAATGACACCTTGTAATAAATGGCCTACAATTGCATACGGACACATCTAGACTATTGTCTGACTTCAGCGTTTGCTACCGATATTTTTGTACGGTTTTGTTGAGATAAGACCACTTCGCTTGGATGATGTGTGGAGGAAGGTGATGAAGGAGTCGCTGGAATTGACCTTAAAGGAAATGTAAGGGTTTTGAAAATATCAGCTAAAAGTATATGTAAGTGTGGATCTTAATGATTGATATTTATGATGCATTCTATGCAAATCTTACCTAATTCTGTATTAAAAGAAAGCTAGAATCTGAACAGACTATTATAAGTACCTGTAAAATGTTATGGTACTTGTCCAGCACTATGTCCTAATGCCCTTCTCTAATCACGAATTTCTCTATTTCTCTTATCCATAACTTTGGCAATTGCATCGCAAAACACACAATATTTGTTTTCTCATTTCAGCTTGTCTTAATATTTATAATTCTCTATTACTCTTTCAAATGTTAGTTCTAAGTCCATCTTTATTTCAATCTTGTACACGCAGAAGTCGCTAGACGATTACCAACTGGCACCAATCGTGGATAAATCTCTAAGACTTTTGAGAATTTTGAGGGAGAGAATTTTGAGGTACGCTAGCTAATAAAATGTAATAATAATGCAATTATTTCACTTTCAAGTGATTGTGTGCTCGTAAGAAAATTACGAATGAACGTAATTTTCTTTAAGTGTGAACGTAAGACGAATGATATTCCACCTACGTGAATATCATTCGTCTCTTAACCCTATTACTGTAGGCATGGAAATGATACAAAACGGTCGGGGGGAGGGGGGCGATTCGGACCCCCCCCTGAGATGTCGGCT
>JARFNZ010126727.1:0-11666 GCA_031763405.1 Balanus nubilus
CCCCTCCACCGCCCCGCATCACGAGGCTGACCTGACCGGCTACTCATACGCCCCGCAGTAAGAAGGCAGTCCAGCCCGCGGCGGCCTCATCGCCGCAGCACACGCCGCAGAAGACGCCGCAGAAGACGCAGAGGCCGGCGGTGCACGTCATCCGTCCCTCTGCCTCCTCCGCGGCGCACGGCGGCGGCGGCTCCCCGGCCGAGAGACGCATCTCCACCGGCGGGGGCGGGGGCGGCGGCGGTGGGTCGCCCGCCCACCGGCGCCGCTCCTCCGGGGCCGCCGAGCAGAGGATCAAGAGCGAGGATCATGTGCCGAGGAAGAGGAAGAAACACCGCGAGGAGGAGGAGCCACCGCCCGAGAAGAGGATCGTGGACGTGGACAAGCTGAGGGCCAACGTGAGGAAGACGCTGTGTGGTGTGCTGCACATGAGGTGGGTGTCATGTCTGGTTGGTATCACTGCTGGCTGGAGACGGGCCTTGTAGACTGGCGGACCGGTCCGTGTTCAGCTATATGGGACACGTAAAACGTTCAGTCTAAATTCTGCCGGCTACCCGGAATTCCCGACCGGACGGTAGGGGTCATGACCTGCGCAATAAGCTCTGCCTAGCGTGGATGGTGGGCTCGTAAATCCGTCCATTCAAATAGTTTTTTTTTTTTTTAAATGTTTGGTGCTGATTGATTGGGTGATGTCAATTATAAGTACTTGTTACCCTCATATTATTTTACCTTTAGTGGTATATTATTTTACGGTTCAGTGCTTTTTTTGCTACGAAATATTGATATTTGTTGTTTCGTTGCTATTTCGATTGGTCAATAACGCATTTTCACTCTGCGATGTGCTCAATAATGTGTACGGAGTACCTAATGTGGTTTTGGTGTGGTGTATTGCGCTTTCCAGTACTCGTATCGGGGCAGCATAAGATGTGCTGAGTCTGCTGTATGCAGCTGGCCGGATGGCTTGCGTCCAAATAGACCCGGTGGACGGCAAACAATTGTATTTATGTGCACTATGGCGCGCTAGGCGAGCGACACAATTGCTAGGTTTCTACCCAATTATGTAGTAATTTAATTTGCGTCCGTCAGATAAAATTTGCTGAGCTCATCTTCCTTATAACAAATTCTCGCACGAGCGGCAACGTGATGCATTATGCTGTAATTGGATTTGCCGAACAGCATTGTGTGATGAATGAATACAATGCCAATCTGTATAAATTGTCCCGTCATCTTTCAGGTGCAAAGACGACAAAAATGTCGCGAAGGAAATGAGTGAGATACAGAAGCTGGTTACGGAAATTGAAGACAAGCTGTTTATCCTACACAAAGATGTTAACTTCAAGTACAAAGCCAAGTACAGGAGCCTGATGTTTAATCTGAAGGACGAGAAGAATAGAGGACTCTTCAGAAAGGTATTGTGCCAAGTTTGTGTTGTTCAGCTCAGCTGTGTGACGCGTGTGCGTTTGTATGTGTGTGTGTGTGTGTGTGGGTTTGTGGGGTCGTATTTTCATATATTGATCGTTTTATAAGGCTACAGGTGTTACCCCACTCCAATCCCGTCCATATTTTCATATGAAATTGCAATGGCGCCAGCTTATTGGGAAGTTGCAATGGAACGCTTCGGCAATAACACAACTTTTGAAAGGTCAGTTCAAAGCGTATCAGTGTCATATACTTCATGCTCCTGAGTTGATTTTCCTCGTGAAATTAACTTTATGAAATGTGATAGGAGACTAGGTTCTTAAAGAGGTATGAGGTAGGAGTTTAGAAAATAAACTCATTACTCAAATAGGACTGCTACAATTATGTGCCGATATCGGTCTTTTAGAGGGAACATGGCTTCGATGCTCCTTCCTAGGGGGCGTCGAAGTTAAGTTTTGAGCTGACTAGGACTGGGAGCCCCGTCGTGACGTCGCCCATGTTAACGTCAGCTTTGATCCTTATTTCCATGGTAACCAGTTGTTTATTCAGCAAAATGTTATATTGTTCATTACGTATGGGAAAATTAGTATATAAGGTAGGTTATCCATCACTACTACGAATTTCACCAACCATAATTTCAGGATATTAATGTAAAATTAAAGGTTACTTATAATGTGATGACAGAATTATATCTAAATGTCATAATTTACAGCATAAGTGATACATATACTTATAGAAAAACAAACGTGAAACCCATGTTGTTTTGTATAAAACTTAGCCCAGCCTGTTGTTATAGGGTTTCGCTCCTTCCCTCTACTTTGTCAGCACCCGACTTGTCTTACTAAGCATTACCTCTACGATAATGTTACCTTTTTCACTGACCAAGTAGCTCGCGGTCCAGGTCATCCGTGATGCATACCGGGTGGGGCGGAAAAAAATACGTTCCGAACCTAAAATCTGTATCATTTGGATATTATTATTACCATAGTATGTTTTTAGTAATGAGTCAAGTAACTTGTATGGAACTTCGCATTTTTTATCGTGATTTATTTATCTTTGAAGATAACGCGACAGATCACATTGCTTCTTCTATACATCTTATATTACCTACCCGTATGACTGGAAGTCACCGTACGATATTCCTCAATGACATTCCTTTCCTGGAGACCCAAACAGTGAATATGGAATCGGTAACTTACATCACACTCCTGGGGTAGCAACTGCTACCTGCTTATAAAGAGATGTACCCGGACGGTTTCGTCCTGTGGTAAAATATGAAACCCTCCCTAGAGGCCGATGGCGGAACTGTGCGCCTTCCTTCATCAACAAGTACATGTGGTCGCCTTACTCAGCGGATATTGACCCTCTGAACGGCCCAGCAACTGCGTCCGAAACACCCTGACAGATGAGATTCCGACGCCATCGGAAGTTATACTCTCTTGAGGGGTTGAAGAATGGACAGGTTGCACAGGAGGTTGCACGGGAGTAAATGGACTGGACACTACAATGGATTGGTCACCGCCAGAGATATCCTACGGTGGAAGCGACGACAGAGCGATGGTTTCTGCACGGAGAGACGGAAAGAGTAACGATCCCATAATCACACTCGCAAGCTCAAATGATAATGTAGTGAGGGAATATTATTAGTCTTTTTTTTGTTTCAGACGTCATGCAATAAAAACGAATTTATTTGTGTTTATTTGAAACTTAACAGTAACATTAACAAAAGCCTTCTGAACGACTGTCCAAAGTTTTAATTATATATTATTGTTCAAATCCTTCCAAAATACGCAATAAGTTCGGAACATTTTTTCACCCCGCCCGAAACTTGCATTTGCTCATTGATATCTAAATGTTCTTAAGTTCTGAAAAAATAGTTACTCCTTTAATGCAGCTTCGATACCAGCTTGTTATCTTCAAACCACGCTCCCGGCTCTGTTCCTTGTCCTGGGTAACGTTAATAAGGCTGTTTGATGTCGAATAACGACTTCGTTTGAAGTGGCTACCTCGGGAAAAACTCATCTCTGGCTGCGGGGGGCTCGGGAAAATTCATCTTAATGAGAAGTGATTTGTTAAGTGAGGTGTAATTGACGCACGCTTTAATATAATTTGCGATCATCAGATATGGTTGGATGCGTTATAAGACGCACAGGAAGTTTGTAATAAGTTTTGAGTGGTCGATAAGTTGTGTTTAGGCAGGGGCCTTGAAAATAATTCATCGAATGACTCAAAGACATTCCAAAGTTTCGGAAATTTTGATACAGCTACAAAGCGCTGCATAAGTGCACAATTCTTAACTGTTCGCGATATTGTCCTAGGTCTCAGCCCCGGCCATGTCATTGCCAATTCACGGTCATGTCATCAGGGCTGCCTATTTAGCTACATCTTAGCTGTTTTCCGACAGGCCTGTGTGTGAGCTGTTGTTACCTGCGGTAGACCGTGGTATGCACTTCTGATCTATTCGTGTCTGATGATGTGACAGGTGATGTTTCTCGCGTAACAAACGGTGCTCTGACTGTGTGTGGCTGCTATGTGTCACCGGCCCGACCTGTGTAGTGTGTGCCAAGTGTTGTCACGTGAGGTGGACCCGGCGCGCCTGGTCACCATGTCTGACCTGGCTTGTTTTGTCCCCTGTCACCACGTCTGACCTGGCTTGTTTTGTCACCTGTCACCATGTCTGATCTGGCTTGTTTTGTCTCCTGTCACCACGTCTGACCTGGCTTGTTTTGTCTCCTGTCACCATGTCTGACCTGGCTTGCTTTGTCTCCTGTCAACATGTCTGACCTGGTTTGTTTTGTCTCCTGTCACCATGTCTGACCTGGCTTGTTTTATCATCTGTCACCATGTCTGACCTGGCTTGTTTTGTCACCCATCACCATGTCTGACCTGGCTTGCTTTGTCTGCGTCACAGGTGTTGTTACGTGAGATCGACCCGGCGCGTCTGGTCACAATGTCTCCAGACGAGCTAGCCAGCAAGGAGTTGGCCGAGTGGAGAGAGCGAGAGGAGAAGAAGGTGAGCTAACAACACACCGGCGTCGGGTGACCGACACACTACACCACACGGACTACCCCATCTTTGCCGTGTGTTGTCCAGTCCCTGTTCTGAGTTTTTCTGAATCCGGGATGACAAGTTTTCTCGTGTGGGATTAATGGTTTTCTCGTGTGGCATTGGTGATCTCTGCCCCAGGGATTGTCAGTTTCTTCATCCGTGGTTGATGGTGTAGGCTGAGTACTGCGATCGATCGAGTGTCAACAGTCTAATTTTGTCCTTTGCCTGTCCAGAGGGCATGCTTCAACCGCTGTAACTCTCGGTAACAGCTTGTCATTATCTTACGGATCTCGCTTTTCCATTTGCTAACGCTGCAACTTACAATGGAGTCCAATAAGCCTGCGAACCCACCTGCATGTTGTCAAGATTGCGTACTTGTTCAGACTTATGGTGCCTACTACCCGCGCCAAACCCAGAGTTCATTATAGTTGAGACAAACTTCAGCTAAAGTGCTTGACTACAGCGCTTAATTTGGGTCGATAAGCGCCCGGGAATTAATCGGCTCAGCTACCCTCGGTAGGTACGTTTGGTATAAATATTTGCATACACAAAGGACCCAATTATCGTGTCCTATCGTGCCCAATTATCAGGCTGTGAAACCCGCCGTGTGATTGAAGCTTGGAGAGTCCCAAGCTCGGTCAGGGTATAAGGCTAAAAGCAATTAACCTCTAAACTTTCCATATCCGTACACGTGTTGTGTTCGGGGAAGACTTTCATATTCTCCGAATGCCGCCTTTACCAGCCGGGCATCAGGCCAGTTTTATGGTCCCCGAACCCCACAGTGTTACCACGCTAATTTTAACCCTATCCCCATGTGATCCCGCAGGAACTGGAAGCCATTGAGAAGCACGAGCTCGACATGCTGGCGCTTGGCAACAAGTTCCTCATCAAGACGCACAAGGGCGAGCAGATTATTGAGGAGGATGGCGATTTGCATCTGATGGGTGAGTCGGCCCCGCCCCGCCGCCGCTACCGGCGCCGTCGACTCTGTTGTCGCCGCTGTCGGTGCTGGTGCTGGTGATTGCCGCACTATTGTGGCTGATTGCGACCGGCGGGGGACGCCCCCGGCCGCAGCCGAAACAAGCGGCTAACTTTGTGGCCGTTCCACACCGCACCACACGCTGTGTGGGGCCGGGACGGACCGAGCCGGGCCGAGCCGAGCCGGGCGTGTGGAAGTGACGAGAGTCGCCGGGGCGACGGTTCGCTCTCGCTTCAGAGCACTGTGACTATGCTGCGCCGGTGATTGGGGATGCACTCGGATATGAATAGGCTCGGCCGGTCGATTGAAGGGAGGTCACAGGGGATGATATATTGTGGGCTGTGACATGTGTCGAGATTGATAACGCTGGGAGATGTTCCTTCTCCCCCTTTTGGATATAAGACAACGTTCGAAGCTTCCCTAACGTAGGTGACGCCTAATCCAGTGGCGTTTTTAATGACTATGATAACGACCCATAGGACGCTTTATCTAAAACCAATCTTTTGATATAAATCACTCGGTGGACTAAATGTGTTCCAACGACCAGGTAGTTAAAGGTCGTAGTTTAATTTGTAAGTATATTCGAGGCCATCATGGTGGTGTCATTAATATCTTGAGTAGCGACTGTCATCTCGGTGGCCCAGTTTAGTCAGTAAGATCGGGAAGATCCATCAATATTACCATGTTAATCATGGCGGATGAGGTCGGCATCAATAATAGCACCTTCCGCGTTGCTGGTACACTAATCAATATCAAGTCGATTTGGCATCGACTCAGCACCTAATATCTCACATGAAATGCTACACACAAAAAACAGCCAGGACCACAGCTGCCAGGCAGTCATTGACGGAGATGCATCATGGGTGACGGTGATTATTCCACTGGTAATCATTCACCAATCATACTTCGCACGAAGCCACTATCGAATTTAGTCCATTGAGTTGGACTAGCATTGTCGCAAATTGACAACACAGCCGCCGCGTCTGAAACACTAACAAACAGGGTCGGACTGACGCACCACTGGGACTAAATCATACCCGACAGCATCACATTGCGCCAGATCACGGATGCCCGCCTTGACCTCCCCCTCCCCCCCCCCCCCTACCTCAGAGGACAAGAACAGGCCGAGCGTGCCTCTGGCGGCGGAGGAGCTGCTGCCGCCGTCAGTGGACGACGAGCCGCTGGTGGAGGACGCTGCCTTGCGGGACACCAGCGAGCGGCACGACCACGCGCTGCACGTGTACGACCCCGGCTGTCGGATCTGCACCGGCCAGGAGCCGCTGGCGGCGCCGCGTCCGCAGCTGGTGAGAACGGGGAGAGAGGGACAGCCGCAGCTGGTGAGAGCGGGGAGAGAGGGTGCGGCCGCAGCTTATTAGAGCGGGGGAGAGGGGGTCGGACGGGAGCGGAGGACACTTGGAAGAAGGGAAGAGCTAGGGAGACTGGAGGTGCGCAAATAACCCTAGCAGTTGACGCGCCCGTAAAAACCAATTCACCACCACCAGGGAGGCTGGAGGTGAGAGGTGCTCAGATGTCACTGGGTGCTCGGACTGAAGTGGTTGGGAGCAGCGACTGAGATGGACGGGGTATTATTGGGTCGAGTTTTCAAGTGGAGTGATAGAAGAGAGCGGGTGGGAACAGGATCTGTGCCCAAAACTTGGTCAGTGATGTTCACTCGGTGGGATGCCCAATCAGAGCTGTGTTAAAGCCTGATTCGATGACGGTCCGCCTCTAAAACAATGCTATATTTGTTATAAGTTCAATAAACAGCTGTCTGATCACTTTTTGGGGACAGCGCCTTGCGTGATATTGTTTGTCCAAGGTCAGCATTTTGCTTCTGTTCTAAATCTAACTACTGAAAATGTCGGGTGTCTCATCATTCACCGCTGTTTCCCACAGGAGAAGTCAGACTCGAGGACGTCTTCCACCAGCAGCAAGAAGTCCTCCTCCAGCAAGAAGTCGTCGTCCAAGTCGTTGCGCCGTCACCGGAGTAGCAGTGGGGAGCGAAAGTCGTCGTCGTCCAGTAGGCTCCACCAGAGCAGCAGCAGCCGGCACCAGAGCAGCAGCAGCAGCAGCCGGCACCATCACCACCGCAGCGACAGCAGCAGCCGCGACAAGCACAAGGAGGGCAGCAGCGGCGGCAGCAGCAGCAGACACCGACATCACGTCAAGGACAGGAGCAAGGACAAAGACAAGGACAGAAGCAAGGACAAAGACAAGGACAGGAGCAAGGACAAGGACAGAGAAAGGAGCAAGGACAAAGACAAGGACAAGGACAGGGACAAGGACAGGGACAAGGACGGTGACCGAGAGAAGGACAAGGCTCGGAGTGGGGACCCGGAGAAGGACCGCCGTCGACACCACTCCTCCGAGCGGGACAAGAAGAGCAGCAGCAGCAGCGGCGGCGGCAGCAGGGAATCGGACCGGAGTCGGCACAGGAAGCGGCACTCGAGTCATGACTCGCGGGACCAGGAGCGGCGGAAGCGGACCAGGAGCGGCGAGGAGAAAGAGCAGGAGACGAAGGAGCGACCCGAGCCGTCCCGGCCAGCGGCGGAGGACGAGGGGGCTGGCTCGGACCGCGACAAGGAGCCCTCCTCCACCGTCAATATCAGGTGAGAAGGAGCCCTCCTCCACCGTCAATATCAGGTTAGAAGGAGCCCTCCTCCACCGTCAATATCAGGTTAGAAGGAGCCCTCCTCCACCGTCAATATCAGGTGAGAAGGAGCCCTCCTCCACCGTCAACATCAGGTGAGAAGGAGCCCTCCTCCACCGTCAATATCAGATGAGAAGTAGCCTCCCTCCACCGTCAATATCAGGTGAGAAGGAGCCCTCCTCCATCGTCAATATCAGGTGAGAAGGAGCCCCCCTCCACCGTCAATATCAGGTGAGAAGGAGCCCTCCTCCATCGTCAATATCAGGTGAGAAGGAGCCCTCCTCCACCGTCAATATCGGGTGAAAAGGAGCCCTCCTCCACCGTCAATATAAGGTGAGAAGGAGCCCTCCTCCACCGTCAACATCAGGTAGAAGGAGCCCTCCTCCACCGTCAACATCAGGTAGAAGGAGCCCTCCTCCACCGTCAACATCAGGTGAGAAGGAGCCCTCCTCTACCGGCAATATCAGGTGAGAAGGAGGCCTCCACCGTCAACATTAGGTGAGAAGGAGCCCACTTCCACCGTCAACATTGGGCGCCAAATAACCAAGTAGTTGCGGGCGCCCTTAAAACAAAATCATCATCATCACACCGTCAACATTAGGATAGGAGGCTAGACAATGGCTGCGCGTCGCTCATCGTGCCGGGCTAATGCCTTTGTGATGAAACCTCGCACGTAACCACTTTGAGGTATATTGTTTGAGGCGAGATCTATTGTTCGGTTTGTAATTGGATGACGCTTGGGACGCCGCTTATTTGGTTCAGAAGCAGCTTTTTGCTATGCTGTTTGCTGCAACTGTTTGATCTGTTGAGTCGGGGCTGTGCGGCTTTACGCTTTGATCTTGCTTTGATCACGGACTGTGCCAGTTGTTTAAACTCGCCTCTTGCCTTCTCCCTTGGTAGAATATTTAGGTAGTTTGTGCAGTGGGCACGAACTGTTCTTCCTCGTCCGTGCGGACAAACTACCTAGATAGTTTGTCAAACTGCATCTGGTGAGACTGTGACGTCGCCGGGGCTTCCTGGAGCCGTGACTGTGACCTTTCCCTTGAAATGCCTTAAATCCTGGTGGTCTTAACCCAGGCCCTGTTCCTGTCCCTGACCTTGTCAGGCCCTGACCCTGCCCCTGACCGTGACCGTGACCGTGACCGTGACCGTGACCGTGACCGTGACCTGGTTGACCCACAGGACGCCGCCGCGGTCACAGGCCGAGGAGCCGGCGGAACCGGCGGAGCCAGCGGAGCCGGAGCGGGAGCGGGTGACGCCCCCGCCCCCGCCCAAACCCAAACCCCGCTCCGTATGGCGCGGCTTCATCTCAATGCCGGACATATGCAAATTCTTCACGCAAGCGTTCGAGGTGAGTTGGTTGAAACATGACCGATTCGTTGAGTAGATTAGTCGTTCCATTGCAGTCAAACAAGTATTCATTATGAAGGCGAGTGTCGACCATTATATTATAGCTGATGAGGCGTTTGGATGGGTTGGGTGATCGAGTAATGGCTCTGCTCTCAAACAAGGATCTCTTTCTGGAGCCAAATTCGTAACATTTGCGGTGGCCGGGCCTCAAAGTCAGGCATCCTTGTCGCCACAACTTGCAAATAGCAGACTGATTTGAACGAATGCTTTCAGGCTATCCGAAGTCAGTTCATCATTATCGTCGGTTAGTGGTATAGTTTTTTAGATTGAGAAACCAACGAGCATCCACTAGGGTGACCTTGAAGACCTGTGTAAGGTGTATGTACTACACGTGTTCCACCGTGCTGCTTTTCAGTATACCAGCAGCCGAAATCACGACCCAGACCATCCGTCGCTGGGGAACGGTACGTTTCCTCCCTGAGAGCTAATGTCACAGTCGACTGACAATAAGCCCCTGCAGTGTTCTGTCTTGAGCTGCATGCGCTCTGTCGGGGCAGTGCGGACTGTATTAACAGCGCGGCTGACACGTGGGGAAGCCACGGCCAGTCCCACAGGGGACCGGAGTGCCCCGCCCCGCCGGAGGTACTGTCGTCCACCGCACTGACACGTGCTGCCGGGGGCGCGGTCTGCCCTGAGACCCCGGGCCTGTGACCAGCACTGGTGCCCCCCCCCGGTCCCCCCCCCCCCCCTCGCCACCGGCGAACGGCAGGGGCATCACTCCGGGTGTGACCGGTACCAGCCGGTTACTGCCGGTTCCATCGGTTTCCGTCAACCCCCTCCCGTGCCCGGCCCCGTCTGTCAGGTGATAACGCTACGACGAAGGGCGGGGCCGGGCGTGCTGGTGCCGGGTGTTAATGTAATGACACGAGACGTGGTGGTGGCTCCGCTCCGCCCACCGCCGTGGTCTTGGTGTCGAGGACGGAAGGACGCCGTTTTTCCCACGCTCCGGCCTTGAACTGCGCCGCCATTATCTTGAGTCGCCGACGTGGTGCGATTCGTGCAAATGCGTCCATTTTGCTTTTAAAAATGTAGCGTGAAAAATGTGCTCAGGTGAAGCCATGCAACTTATAATGCTCCGGTTAAGTCGGTAGAGCCATCGTCAGCCGCCAGCCAAACCCTACGCGCTGTGGGTGAGCCCCTGTGAGGGTATTTACGTTTCGCATTGATTGACACACCAGGACGGACCAATATTCACCATTGGCACGCGGCTGACTTGCCAAGGGACGGAACGAGAGCGGAGCAAATGTGTGATGGGGGGGGGGGGGGGGGGGGGAAAAGATAGTGTGCGAGCTGGTTCCCGGTTCACGGATCAGGATTGTGAGGAACTACCAGTTCTTTGAATGAATATCCATTCTGATTCATATGCAAATGCATGTCAAAGGGCCCTGACAAGCAAAGGTCCGGTGGAAAATGGCGCGGTTCGTTTCTCCATTTTCACGGAAATATGCTAATATATGATGACTACTTGTCACTACGCTATGTTGAGCAGCTTCTCGGCCTTTTTATTTCATAATTTTTATTGCGAGGCTTTTAAATCATAGTCCAGTGATGTGCCCATTTTCAACAAGAACCCTATTTGTGGTGGTGACTAGAGCATCACTCTCATAGAAGCCGCTGTTTTACCACTGTGTTACGTGCCGTTGAGGCCGCCAACAGCGTCGTTTTGTTGCTGTTTTCGGCCGGCGGCAGTGATCGGCCGGTTGCAGCGACTACCCTCACCGCGGCGGATGAGTGTCGTACGCTCCTGTCTCCTGTCCTGCCCCGCGCGCTGCGGCCGGCGGCGAGGGGCGGAGGCCGAGAACGTGACGATCCGGCACGCCCCTCGTTACTGCTCCTCGTTACTGCTCCGTGTCCTCCATCAGCACCGCACCGCCCCGCGCCGCCCCTCGCCGCCCCTCGCCGCTGCTCGCCGCACCGCGCCGTGCCACGTAAATACACTGATGGAGGGCACTCGGGTAATGCGCGCCGGTCGCAGTACCAGAACGCCTCGTAATGGGCCGCTAAACGAGCCGACTTTGCACGGAACTGGCGGCCGATGGACGTACGGCAGACGGCAGACGGCGGACGGCGGACGGCGGACGGCAGACGGCAGACGGCAGACGGCAGACGACAGACGACAGACGACAGACAGACGACAGACGACAGACGACAGACGACAGACG
>JARFNZ010126749.1:0-11662 GCA_031763405.1 Balanus nubilus
TCTCTCTCTCTCTCTCTTTTCCATTGGTACTGAGCAAGGCTGCTCTCCACTCCACCTATATTCTCTTTCTCCCTATACCAAGCACGACACCGCTCTGCGCCGCGTCGCTGCGGCTGTGCCCCCAGGGCTAACTCCGTTTCTGCTGCGAGTTCCGCCTGCCCTCGGGGCACGATGGGACCGCGAACGGAGAAAGGGCTCGCCCCAGGGCTCTCCCCGCGGCCCCTACACGCTGCCCGGAGCACTCGATGCATACTGATGCGGCTTTGATGGATGGGATGCGTGTATTATATCTGGCTGCTGTCAGGATTGGCAGCGCTGTTTACGTAGACTAGTGGCATCCTATAGCGCTAGGGTGGGGTGATTCGGGAGGGAGTGGGATGTGGGTAGCGAGGGAAAAACCCACCTCCCTAGGCTATATATTTTGTTGTATCGTTCCTCTACGAATATGCTTTGTGTTCTCCATGCAGAAGTATTGCGATAACGCTGAGAGGGCGTCAGTCTGTCTGCTCTGCCGTTCGGGATGTGGATCACATACCTGTAAAAGAGGCCCTTCGCGTCGAGTCCTCTGTCTTTGGCCCCAAGGACACAACTGCGACCTGTGGCTGCTCTTCTTGCCGCCGGTTACGTAACCCTGTGCGACCGATAAGCGTTATCCACGGCCCGTAGTATATGGCGGCATATCTCGACGCAAGACGCGGGGCACAGGCGACGTGTTTGGGGAGCCAGTCGAGAAATAGAGCCCGGCGGTCGGGTCTCAGCACAGCGGATGTGGCGCCGCTCAGCGGCAGACGGCGGAACCAGCCCGGAAGCCGTCTGAACCGGGGTGTTTGTTCCCGGCCAATTTAACCGCTCGCGGCCAGTCACTGCTTCCGCCGCAAATAAGGACGGCGTCTTTGACCGTTGAAAGGAACGCAGTGTGCTCTGGTGATGTCAGAGACAGCTCAGGATGTATGCTGTCTGGTTGCCACCACTGCTTGGAACTTTGACTTACGTCGCAGACTTGCCTGAGCTGCATTTCTGATAAATGATACGTAGGTATGCGAAAATTGAAGCTGAGATAATCAACCTAGACAATTTTATCACATCAGATAATTGCTGGGAGGCCATTTTTGGACCACCAGCAGTAGTGAGATGAGTCGCATCTGTTCCAACAGCCTCAATAGTGGAAGACAGTGATATGTCAGAAACTTCCGAAAGTGTACCTACCTATGTACTGCTGTGATTTGACGGCGCATTGTCCGTCTTATGCAAATACCGTATTGCACGAACGACAGTCTGGAGATGTGAGTGAAGTAGGTACTGCCTGAACGGCGAACTGAAATAACTTTTGACTATCCCATTACTGTCACTACTCTGCATTTCATCGCTGAGGAATAAACCCTAATCTGTCCATCTGTCCGTGGAACAGAGCTGCGATACCTCCCAAAAAACTGTCCCCGATGGCCAATGTAATTAAACAGCTACGATGTTTCCCCCATACGTAAGTTGTGGTTTATTCCCAGTGGCGTCTAATAGGTTTTATCTGGTTCACGATCGCTGGGGATGGAATGGCGACATGCGAGGTAGCGTGCCCCTGGCTGCAATCCGAGCTACATAATTGATGACGTCCAAGTGTCGTTGCTGCTGTGAAAGAGGGGACGCTTTCAAGCCCGTGTTGGGTGGACATGTGGGTGTCGCCAGGGTCGTACAGCTCCAAGTGATATTAGGCGAAGTTATACGTTAAGCGTTTGCGTACAAATATTACATGAAACAGACTACTTCTATTTGATTTTTTTGTCGAAGTTTTATTTTACTCTTCATCGGTATTTCCCCTATCAATATAGTCAAACATTTGGACTTTCTCCACCAATTTGCGAGAGAACTAGAATTTGTGATAGGATTGTTGACGTCAGTGTACCGTTACGAGATCAATACTCTCTTAGCAAGACTTTGACCTCACGATTCCATTAATTTAAAGGGGCGTACTTTTGACTCAAAGAAGAAGTGTTAGGATAACAGGACTTCAAACAATTTGACTGCTACAGTGCATGAGTGCTATATGATACATGCCGTGTTTTATATTTTATATGGGTATTTCTGGGGTGCCTTTGCAAACATCTGGTTGATGACAAGCTTTATTTCAACGAAAGCAGATAGCTCCCTTCGTGGACTAGCTGCTGACATATATATTATGTATTATGTTACTTGTTACAATTCCATAAAGAAACTTCTTGAATAGTTCAACCGAGACAAACATGTCACGGGCCAGAACATATTCTTCAGTTAACCCGCGCTCTGTTGGGGACTGTGTTTGAACACCCTCTCCCCCACGAAGGGTTTTGCACCAACTTATCCCACATCCTACCTGCAGCTTCTCCAAAGTTTTTGCCATCACATGTCAGGTCAGGTCACCAGGTCAGGTCAAGTGACCCCATCTCCATGAAGAGCTTGCGGTGGTCGTGCCATGGCCACAGTATTTGTATTTGTATTATGATAGTATTATATTAGTATTATATTAGTATTAGGTATATATATATATATATATATATATATAGCACCACGTATTCGTATTTGACACATGTGCTTGAGAGAAAGATTTGAAAATTTCCAGATTTCATTAGGACATCGTTATCTGCAATTATTTTATATCGGATATTCGAAATCGTTGATCTCAGGTCTGGTCCTCGTGACCTGTGCATTATAAGACAACAGAGAAGTGCAAGGACTTCTTATGTTCATTAAATCATTACAATTCATTCAGAATGATGTCACCTTATGTCATTCGTGATAAACCAGGTGCAATTTTCACCAGTGACCCCCTGGAAGGTCATCTGAGGTCTCCGAGGTCGCAGTTTTTGCCAATAACTCTTGGTGGAGTGTATGTTTGATGTGTGGAAACCTGAAAATGACAATATTGTGATTGCCTTATCAAGATGCATCAAATCACATGCAATTTGAACTATTTGGGTCATATACATAGGTCCTTTGCTTTAAGTCAAATTTTGAAGTTGACCTGTCAGATCATTTTTGATGTACTTCCAAGCGCCTTGAGACAAACACAATGGTAACATATTCAGGTATTCCCTGGTCTCTCCCAGCACCAACATTATTCGCAAAAACAGTTTTGCAAAGTAGTTGACTTTTTGGTGACCTCTGGATCCTAAACTATTGAGCTGAGCTCAAATCTGAGGACGTCTTCGGCAATGAAACTTTTTAAGAGTCTTCGGCTTTCGATTATTTTTTGCTTAGGTATCTTAGTTCCCGAGATAATGGATTTCTGGAAAGAAGTACCAATATTGGAAAATGTAATCTGTGATGGCCTCTTATGATCTCAATATTGATCTAAGCCAACAAATGACCAATAAGTTTCGGAATAATTTTGCTGAGCTTTCGAATGTTTGTTTTTCTCTCTACGTCCCAGAGCAGGGGTCGGCGGGGGCGGGGGGTATTTGAATACCCCAACTCCCCTCCCAGCACGACGTTGAACATCCAGAGGCACTGCGGGGCGCGGGTTAAAATAACTATTCTTACCCTGGTCTTTATATGTCACGGCTGACTTGTTTGGTGATGACGCGGTGGCAGCGACGTCAATTTCTGACGTGCCCGTTAATCGTAATTTCTATTGTTACACCGGAAATACACTATTGCAAAACTAAGTGATCCTAGTGAACTTCAACTTGAACTGCCACTGTTAATTCCCCGTCAACATGCGTTAGGAACCACCGCTTTAGCGATGGCGACGGCGTGAAAATCTAGTTAAGTCATCATCATCATCATTTATTCAACACGAACAAAAGAACAAGAAATAAATATGGGTAGGCACAAAAACACTGGAAGTGCTTACCACGTGGCACCATACCGACATACGTACATGCATTAATTCACTCAGTACTCACACAACCCTCACGAACATACCGCACGCCCCACCCCCCTTGCCCGATGGTTACAACGCAGCACTACCTCACACTGGTGCAACAAGGATAAACTGCATCATCTGTTAAAGCGCCTCGTTCGCCTGCTTTATTTCTGTACAGCCTTGGCCACAGCTAGACCAGCAGCGCTTTTCAGAATTTGCCCATGCAAAATTATATTTGATTTTTGATTGACGTTTAGTTAGCTGTAGTTAGCAATTAAACTCTTGAATGACATTTCCAGATCAGTTCTCATGAGATTGTAATGAGGACAGAGAAAAAGAAATGTTGAACTGTTTCAGCTTCTGGCGCACAGTTGCAGTTAGGAGTGTTGGTCTGAGTTGGGTGTAACAGGTGCGCATTAACCGATCCGCCCAAAAATGTGACCACGGCACAACCGCAAACTTGCAAAATGGTCATTTTCACATGTCCGTACTTTGACCTGACCTGGTCACCTGACCTGACGTGACCTAAGGTCTAAATTTTCACACAATATGTGTTATTGAATTCTAGGCAGGTACTGAAAAACGGCGGCGCGCAGCGCTGCCGTTTGTTCGCTATGCTCGAAAAACATGAGGGGGGAGCATATTCTGCCCCCCCCCCCCTTCAGAGCGCGTGTTAAACGTTATAGCACACTTGTGTCCAAACTGTTTTGTTCTGTGTAGGTGTCGTTAAAGAGACATTTCTGTTTCTAAGGAGTTGTGGACATGGGCCTTAAATAGTATCGTATCATCAGCAAAACAAAAATCGATCAAACCAAGTTACGTTAATAACATTAAGATACATTA
This sequence comes from Balanus nubilus, assembly GCA_031763405.1. Classification (NCBI taxonomy): domain Eukaryota; kingdom Metazoa; phylum Arthropoda; class Thecostraca; order Balanomorpha; family Balanidae; genus Balanus; species Balanus nubilus. The sequence continues at coordinate 4,679 of JARFNZ010126749.1, forward strand.
CTGTTCATAGATGGCACTAGTAGTCAACACCTGAAGTTATGCTGTACCGCATAGCTTGACAGCGAGTCGGCTCGAAAGGGCAACCGGCAAAGCGTAACGACTAATGCGTCATTTTGGCCATTCTGTCATTATGGGACGAAGGCAATCACTGGGAATCAAACCTGACCACTGACAAATGGAATGGGAATGTTACATCTGCGGCAGCTTGCTGTCCTTGTAAGCAACTGTCATTGTTGTTACGAGTCAATTAGGCACCACATCCTTTTTGGCAGCAAGACGATAATTGTCCTGACTCAAGCCGTGAAGTCGTCAGCTTATGGAGTCATTGTGACACGCGCTAAATCCGACTCTACTACCCCAGAATCGAACTCGGCCGTCCGTACTACCTGCGCTGCCACCTACACAGATGCTGGGCGCCGTCTGTAGCAAAGCCATCTTTAGTCAATTGACCTGGTCTGCTGAGTCACGTCACGCGATTTGATGTGGGACGTCATATGACGTAATGCATCTTCTTATAAAATTCCTCAAAGGCAGCATCACAGATGATACAAGAACTGATAACAAATTTAATATCCTTGAAGTTACCTTGCCTGGTCGCCAGATGACTACAACAGTCGCAGTGTCATTCATCCCCGAAATACCCCCCTTCATCAGAAGTTACCTTGCGGTGGATGCATGGGTGGAGGTTTTCGGGAGAAGTTGGTGGGGCAAAAGGTCATGCTGACTGATTGTTTTGCACAACTAAGACGAAAACTGACAATTTTAACGTCAGCGAACCTTCAAGTTTGATAATAATGCGCTGCTTTTATGGACAGTGATCATTTTAAAGCCAAAATACCTTCAAATCTGACAAATCTTGATGGGGCAAAGCAAAAAGTTGGTGGGGCAAAACTCAAAGTTGGTGGGGCGACTGCCCCACCAACTGTATAGGAAACTCTACCCGTGGGTGGATGGTAAATCACTACACCCTATGCCACATGCACCGTCATTTTATGATGAGCTGTTTTAAAAGTTAGCTCGATGGCATAACTCCATCGATGTTGTTCCGTGTTGCGGCAGTTAAGCCGTGACCCTGAGGTATTTATCACTGGTGGGCTGGCTCCGGCTCCCATGTGGGGTCGACCGATCCATACCGGTCGGGACGTACGAGAGAACTTTGGTCGTACAGCGCTGACGTGGCTGGCGGGGAGTGGGACGTTAAGGGGCTGCTCTGATGTTCAGAAGGCTGGCACCAGCTACCGGCCACCATAGACCATTGGCAGGGAACGCTAGCTGCATGGAGACGTGGCGACCGAAACAGTCAGACTCTGGCTTTGTATACCAGTAGACAGAAGGTTGCATGTCACTATTGTATTCCACTAACAGCATGCTATAGGTTTTATCTACAGTTCTTTTGGCCCAATACCAGAGTCTCTAAATGCATATTTTATAGCTGTTGTTTTGGTGCTGGCCTAATTTCGGGAGCATTGTTTCCAACTCTGGCAGCGCACAACAAAAGTTCCTTTCTCCTTTCCACCTTTTCCTTCTTTGTTACTCTGCCGTCCTATCATCAAGTCTACTTCCTAATTAGGCTGTCTAGCTATTTGGAACACTTCCGAAGCTGCTTGCCGCGTGTAAGTAGAGCGTTAGCACTAGCGCGTCAGGCGCTGTGGCGGCGAGTCCGGCTTGAGGGCGGCTCGGTGCCGACTAGACGAGGCCGGCGAGCGAGGTGAAGCGAGTGTGGCGCAGGTGCGGCGGACGGCTGATGAGGACCATTGCCGCTGTCAGCACCTGTCGAGCCACCAGCTGTCGGGGCCGGACAGGCGGCGGGCGAGCGTCGACGGTTCCCCGACACGGCACGGCACGGCACGGCACGGCACACGGCACGGCACGGCACGGCACGGCGCGGTGTCGACTCGTCGAGTCAGGTGCAGATACACCGGTGGGACCAGATGGCCAGCTGAGCTGCCTCTCAACACTCGGAAAACAATGTGAAAATTATTGCTGGCTGTCAGTTGCGTTGCCTCTGCACATTCTGAACAGTGAAACATGAAAAAAATGTTCACTGGCTGCCAATCGAGATGCCGTGAATACCCCGAGAAATGTTCAGTTGATGGGCTGAAAATGCAAGCTGAAGTGGACCAGTTGTAAAGCACAAAACACAGGCTGGGTAGGTGTCCCTTCGGCTGTTGGAAAACATCATATCACGCAAACCTGACGTTAGATCCACATCAGCCGTCGCTACCGTGCATCTAGCAGTAACGCGACATCGACGTTGCGACGTCATGACGTCATGAGAAGCCAACATAGACGTCATCAATTAATTATTTTTGTTGTGTCACTTGAGCCAACTGTCTGATCTGAGCGTCATAGCGGTCTGTTCTGATTTCTGAACATCAGAGACCAGCTCGCATCTCAGACGGGCGGGGCCGGGCGGGGGTTGCCTGAGGGGTGGCTGACCGATCTCGGTTGGATGTCTTCAGGAGCTGTACCGTTGTCGCCACCGACAGTGCGTCTCAGACTGAGACGTCTCAGGCGACTGAGAGGGGATCGAGTAGCCGAGGGAAAACACCAGGGGCTCAAATGGGGTGGAGATCGAAATAGAGATGACAGAAATTGATTCAACCACTCTGGAACTAGCTAGGGGCGGCCGATCAGAGAGGCTTTGTGGTTACCTCAGTGGATTGGATAGGATATTTATTTTTAGATAGGGGGTTGTATTTCAAGCGATGACGGAAACGGGGAACGATGGGACTGAAACGGGACATTGTCCAGCTACGATAGTTGTAATGTGAAGGCGAGTAGATTATAAATCCGTCCTGTACGGTGCGGTAGCCTTACAAAGAAACTGGTGATGTCCTTTGTTTTACGATGCGTTCTTGGAACGTCTCCCAATTTCAGGATTAGCTCGACCTGGACTAGAGTGAACTGGACCGAATGATTTCGTAGAACTGAACGGTTAACCATGGGTACATCCGGCGTGTTTCAGAAGAAGTCGCAGTGCACTCGCTGTCCTGCCCGATACAGACTTTGCTGAAAGTAGCGTTGTCACTTACTTGGCTGGGCCCGTTGTGTGCTGGGCCAGACAAGAAACATGACCTTTTAACCCAACAACTCTGTTATTTCTTACTATGAAAAGATAAAGAGAACCATATAGAGGACTGCCCCACCATCTAGGAGCCTCACCCCACAGCCTGTGTTTTTGAAGGTGTTACAACGGAATAATTTTTCGGTAAGAAACTCAAGACGAAGGCATTTTAATATGAACTAGAATAATGTATTGTCTATGATAGCGAATGCATGTTCGCACGTTTCAAATCTAAAGGTTCAATGTGATGATAACCTCACACTGCCTCTCGTTTCAGGGCTGGGTTGGTGAGATTCTGTTGAAATGACGTCACACTGTGGCAAATACAGCCGTAAAGACGTCACTTGGTGTCTTTTGCTGCAGTGCCTGCTCGGTGGGGTCTGGCCACGGCCGGGTACCGGAGAGACCGGTGTCACTAACGACGTCACTGTTTAACGGTTGTCTCCTGTTGCAGGGCGGGCTCGGTGGGATCCGAACACGGTCGGATACCGGAGGGACCGGTGCGGGACCAGCCGGACCCGGACGCCATCAAGATGTTCGTCGGGCAGATGCCGCGCCACATGGACGAAAACGACATCCGCGCCATGTTTGAGGAATATGGTCCCGTCCACCAGATAAACGTGCTGCGTGACAAGATCTCCGGACAGAGCAAAGGTCAGCGACGGAGCCACAGGGGATAGGTCAGGTCACAGGGTATAGGGATTAGTGGTGTAAGATTCAGAAATTGTTCAAATCATGTCCGATCCAAAGTCCGATCCAATCTGACTATGTTGTCCGAAAAGTGTCCGAAGAGTTTTGAAGTCCGAACATTTGCCAATTTTCTAAAAACAATATTTTTTAGTCTCTGACATTTCTGATTGATGTTTTAAATTAATCTGCAGGACATAATTATCATTGCAAGTTTTATGTGCACAAAAGCAAAATTAATGGACAGGAACACACGTCAGAAATCATTTCAAGCTGCATTCATGTCTGGAAACCTATAAAGTAGGAAAATGCGTGAATTATGGCTAAATGCCCTGTCCGAAAATAGTCCAAGAAAATTGTGGCTGAGCGTCCGAAGTCCAAATCGGAGTCGGACTATTTTCGGAGGTCCAACAATTTGGACTACGATTTACACCACTAACAGGGATGCATCAACCTTCGCTACCAGAAGAAGCGAAGGTCATTAGAGAAGACACAGAGTGGGAAAAATGACAGCGGGCAGGTTGACGGAGAGAACGTAGGTCAATGCATCAATGCATTGACCTCTGCAGTGGTCAAGCCGTCGAACGGAACACAGAAATCAGTGGTACCGAGCCGCGCTGGGGGGGGGGGGGGGGAGGTCAGGTCCGAGGTCAGTTCAGCGGTCAGTAGTCGAGTCACAGGGGAGGGTCGAACGCAGGTCAGTGCTCACTGCCAAGAAGCTGGTAAAGAGAGCAGGTCGATAGCGAGGTCACAAAAAAACACTGAACCACGGTCAGTGGCCAGATCGCAGCATAGAGCGGCTTGTAAGCAGTTCGGACCAGTGCAGTGGCCAGCTGCCGTTTACGGTTTTTCCTTATTGGTCCAACAGCGTCTGGCATACTGGCATTTGGTTCTGAAGCTGTACCTTATCTGCCCTGAGCTGTTTTTGTCCAAGTCACGTTCTTGGTAAAAAATGAATCAGGCTGTATTGAATCAACTACATCAATTCACAGGCGTTTGACTTTATATTGACTCTTATCCGTCCTGGTTAATGGAGTCGACCGCGGCCGTCCTGACCAGTCTCTATACGGTCTGTATCACCGCTGTGGCGCGGCTGGACAGACCCCGACATGGGACCGTTTCAGGCAGCCACTTTCGATCCGTTCTGGCCGGATGACCCGCCCGATTGAAGTGCAGGCTGGCCGCTGCTGGAATCGTTCCGTCCGCCGTCTCGGCGTCGACCCGACCTCGCCCGCGCACCGATGATAGAGCTATCAATCCGCATCAGCAGCGGCGGCTGGCTGAGCTGAGCGGCCCTCCATTACCAGGGGTCACCTGAGAGATCTACCCGGCTAAAACTGGGGCTGAGTGGGGCCGGCGGTTACCGCAGAGAAGGGCTGGAGCTAGAGCCCGAGCTGCGACGGATGGTTACCGCAGAGAAGGGCTGGAGCTGGAGCCCGAGCTGCGACGGATGGTTACCGCAGAGATGGAGCTGGAGCTGGAACTGGATCACCAGCTGGAGCCGTGACTCAGAGGGCATCTGTGAGGAGGATCCAGGGCCACAGTCAGCGGCCGACTCAGAACTCACCGGCCAGAGTGCGGGCGGTAAAAGACGGCCTTCTCAGAGCCGGAGCTATGACGGGCGGACACCTATGAATTCGACCTCTGCTTCTTTCGTCTCTGTTGTACAGTCATCACTGAAAGCCTTCACTCACGAATCACGAGCGCTGCTGTATAATCCCTAGATTTTGATTATCCGATTCTTGAGTCCTAACTCCCAATTGTTTACTTATGACTCCTTGTGTTCTTGAGTCTTGACTCACTACTCCCGAGTTTTGAATCATGATGACTCCTGAGGTCTGAAGCGTGGGTCCTTACTCCTGACTCCATATATTCTGCACCGCCGACCCCCCCCCCCCCTCCCCTCCCCTCCCTCTCTCTCCCACGTGGCACCACATGGCAGCCTGTATGTAAGCACATACAGCCACCCCTGTTCAGCAGTCGGATCAGCTGCCTCTGAGACGCCTCGTATACGACCATGGCATGAGGCGACCTCTCGGCGGGCAATGACAGCCTGGGAAATGACGGCCGGATAGCGGTGATGAGGCCAGACAGGGCGCCGATCTGTATTCGGCCGCCTTCCAGCCGGGCCGCTCCGCTCGTTCCTTTTGTTCTAATGAAAGTGCCCCGGTCGGGTCCCCGGGGAGGTCGGCGCGGTCGGGCTCCGATTGGTGCTCTCTGCCGTCCGCTGGGTAACGTCGGCCCGTTTCGGTAACGGACGCTGGAATCAGCTCCAAGTGTCGGAGAGGGCCGGAGAGTGTCGCGTGGGCGGAACAGGTGCCCGGCGCCGGTCAGCCGCGACGGAGCAGCTGGTGCCGATGGGGCTGGTTAAATCGCGGCGGAGTTGGACAGTGGACGGCGATAGGATCTCACACTGGGGTTTTGTTTAGTGTTCCAAGAGTGGAGATGAGTATAAGCATAGCAAATAGACCCAAATCTTTAACACGGGGTCAACTTTCACTCGCCACTGAGTAATGGCTCAGGCGAATGCCAGTAACGAAAGGGAACAAGCATTGCCTTTTCCTTATCTTCCGCGACGGTGGTCGTTTTAAGACGCCACAGGCTGCAGCTAAAAGCGGTCTTTCAAATATCTGATCACGGTACACTATCACTGCCCTCGGAGCGAAGTTCCCTCACTCTTCAACGCACGGCCTCCCACACCGGGAGGGACATCTTCGCCATACGTCCGGCCCGGCCGAGGTCACCGGGTAACTGACAAGAGTCACGATTAGTACAACACGTAGTATTCACGCTGCACACACACATACACACGCTCACAAAAAACAAACGCACGCAAATCACTAACACACACGGAAGACTACCATCAGCACTGATGACATCTTGGCATGGACCACTGAACAATAATACAACAATCGAATCAACTACTCCAGACTCCAACTGCGCATCGCTGTGACATTACGATCACCACATCAGCAATGATCCACTCGTGTTGAACCACCGTCCCCAACTGCTTGTGTTCAACCCATCCAAAACTTCGCTGTTAAATACTATGTTCCACCAGTCAATTCCCTGGTGTAACTCGTTACCGCGCAGCGACGTATGGCCGAACAGGTATACAGCTATTCGGTGACCGTTGTGCACTCTTTATTGCACGACCGAGCCGCTATTAAATCGATATATCGACTTAATCGACGATCGCAGTAGGAGGCATCGCCCGGGGGTACATGTGA
>JARFNZ010126760.1:0-20049 GCA_031763405.1 Balanus nubilus
TCTCTCTCTCTCTCTCTCTCTCTCTCTCTCTCTCTCTCTCTCTCTCTCTCTCTCTCTCTCTCTCTCTCTCTCTCTTCACCTGCTCGCTCGCTCGCTGTTGGGTTATCGGTGAGGCGATGTTCGCCGAATACTTCGGTACCAACTATCGACCGTGTTTTGGGATCATTATCGGTAATGCACTTATCATGTGAGCCATGCCAAAATTGGACTTATTATGACTGCGTCCCATTCGGTCGGTGAGTTGTTATGTTTTCGAAGTCATTACAGTGGAGAAAGACGTAAAACACCTTCCCAACTGTGGTCGGGAAGGTTGCAGTAAGAAGTGTCCCTCTCTCATCCTAGTGGGACAACGGTAAACATTACCTATACCAAGTCATACGGGTCGTGCTGTCGTGGTCATACGGGTCGTGGTGAGCAGTAATTTGGGAGCAGGATTGTCCTCTGCAGTTATATCTTTTTATCTTTTTCTGTATCTTGTTCAAAACATGATTCACATATCCGCATTCACACTTATCATGCTTCTATAGTGTCTCCAGCGTTCTATAGAGCCCCACGTTCTCCGGCCGCGGGCAATCACAGCGGCGTAGCCTATTGGCTCTGGAGGACCCTGAAAGCTGACACCAGGGCCGCCACAACGTCGTTGCGCCAAACCTCCTCGGGCGATGGTAGGATGTTGCCGACCGCGGGGTTCCGGAGCATTTGGGGGACGAGTTGCGGCCGATCTCGTGCAGGAACTTGGCCGGGCTGCTCCAACGGCCCGTCCGCATCTGGTGCACGTCAACCGCTGTTGACCTGTCCATGCTGGTGTTCGGCGGTGGGTCTTCAGACCCATCAGCTCCCTGTACCAAAACGTCACGGATCGGGCTAGGCCAGAGTAGCCCGGTCTCTCTCTGGCCACGAGCTCCGTGGCCTGTCGGTCCGCCGCTCGGTAGATAGTGGTCACGTCGAGCGGGGCTTCTTGCGCCATAGCTGCTGCCTCTCTCGCCAGGTCGTCGGCCATGTCGTTGCCGGAGACCCTGCAGTGCGAGGGGACCCACTGTAGGGTGATCTGTCGACCCTCGGCAGAGACGGCGAGGAGGCGGTGCCAGACCTCCGCTCCCTGCAGGGAGCGCTGCGCCGCCGGTCCTTCTCGGAGGGCAGCTAGAGCTCATCTGGAATCGGCGCAGAGCACGATTGTGTCTCCGGTGTCGCCAGGACGCTCCAGCAGGTGGCTGAGGGCCGCACGGCGCACAGAGGGCCATCACCTCTGCTTGGAAGCTGGAGTAGAGGGCTCCCGCTGGTGATCTCAACTCGTGGTGGTCATCGTTGAGGTAGATTGTCACCCGTCTCCCTTCTTCAGTTATCTGGAGCACCACGCTAAGCGTGAATCGCGCTGCTGACGTCCCAGACCATGTTCCCTGCAAACGGGTTTAACAAGGCCCGGGGCATGCGATCCATCCTTTCGATGAGTCGGTGATCGGTGGCACACTGAACACCTCTGACTTTGGACTCTATGCTCCAAGTATTCGTACTACGTCCACAAACACTTCGGCAAACACAAACACAAACACTGTCAGTTAGTGGCAGTCAAAGAAAACTTCCGCTGGCTGGCTCCCGGGTGATCCTCCCGGATGGCTTTATGAACATCGTGCCTTGTATGGCAAGAGTAGACGGTACGGAGAGTCGCTCACGATCCAGCATTCTTGAGAAATAATAGACGATCTTGTTGTCTTCCTTTCCCTCGCTTTGACTTTAACTTTGACACCCGCTTGGCCCTTTGTGACCATCATATCAGATCATGCTTTATATCTCCCCGTTTTTGCAGCATGGGTCAGAAAACCTGATGTGTTCGAAGATAGCCTTCGCGGAATCAGGCAGCTGGCCTTCTGCTACATCTGCTTGTTTCCACATCTGCTTGATTTGTAACTTCAGTTAGTGCTGGTACCGCTCTTAAAAGGACATTGTCAACCTTTTGCGGTAATTAAAAAAGCGCTCAAAATGAACGTAACGCATTTTGTGTCACTGATGATGAGACTTAAACGTGCCGCCACATCACCAAACAGGATATATAAGAAATCATTTTTGGCTCGTCTCCAACTCTCAAAAGAATTACCTGATCGCTCGAATTACCTGAAAATCCGCACTATTTCGGCATGATGGCCGCCCCCATAAATATTACATTTTTTCATACGTTCTTGGGGATGTGCTCTGCAACGCATTTTGTTTATTACGCTAAAATTTAGCGACCATAAATATTGCATAAATTACGAAATAAAATTCGGAATTAAATAAAAGGAAAGTTTATTAAAATAGATTATATCACAAAATAACAAAAGATCCTAGCGAGAGGTTCTGCGATGCAGTTTATTTACGTTTCTTTTGCGCCGCCATGCATACTATTTATATTTGCCGCGGAGGATGGACCAAAGACGGGCGGAATCCCACGACACGGTAAAGGGCATTGCGTACTTAACTTAGCATTCGCGAATCGTTTTGATTCATGTTTTTCGAAAGATCAAGAGAGGACTGTGTTTGACTAAAAAATACTTGAGAATAGAACTTCGAACAGAAAACACGATGATAACATTCTTTTGTTGGTACACTCCAAAATCCTGATTAAATTTCTTCTTCAAATGTCTTGTAGTGACGGTGCGATTCCAGTAATTCCAGAGTCTGTTAGGTTAGGAATAGTACCTACGGTTTTGTATATAATAGTACCTACGGAATAGTACTAGTACGAAAAATCGGTCTTTGAATGAAGATTGCAGACGATTGAGGGCGAAGTTTTTGAAACGGACTGGAGCGGTTGAACAGGATAAACTGGCCCTATCACCTGTCAAATTTTGTATTTTAGGTGACAATGTCCCTTTAATTGACTTGACTTTGATATGACCTTGTTTAAGCCTCACTCAATTGACTTCAGATGACAAAACAAACGTCACCATCTAATTCCACGTCTAAAACGACCCATAAAACATGTGTCACATGACTCATGTATTGTGAGATCCAAATCTCATTCTGGGATTGGCGGACAGCCGGCCGGGATATGGCGGTCCCCACGTGACTTCACTCCACAACACCCAACACTAGTGGAGCCGGCGACCGACAATGGAGGCGATAACGACTGATCCGGCGGTCCCGGTCTACGGGAGGGCAATGGCCGAAAGAGGCAGTCAATCACCACACTACCTCTCTCCCGGCTCGTGCTACCCTCCGTCAGCCCGGAGCAGCAACATATCAGATACGTCACACTACATATCTAGTGCTGGTAGCCGCTGCGGACCAGTACGGAACGGCACTGCAACATCGGCTCCGGCGCGCTACGGATCCTGTGCAAACGCATCGGGGCGCTATAGTCTTCGGACTACTGTCGGTGAAGGGTAGACATAAGGATTCGTGCGTTAAAACTGTTAAAACTGTTAGAGAAATAGACTTAGGAGTGAAAGCAATAATGCTTACATGTCTGGGCGGCGCCGAGATTATAGTTATATGTATCGTCCGCGTCTAGTGAAAGCAATAATGCTTACATGTCCTTGTCCAGTCTAGCATATATGGTAGAAGTTCGTGAGATGACGGTACTTTTTTAGCATGCATTAGGTGGGTAGACGGGCGGACAGCGGCCGACTCGGCGGCGGCCTGGTTAACGAAGCCGGGTATAGTGACAGGACGTTTTCTCGACCTCGCCCCAGCGGCGAGCAGCCGGGTCCTGTCTAGACGACGTCTAAACGACGAGGCCTTTCCCGGCCTGGGGCAATACGCGTAGTATAAATAGCGTGCGACGAGAGACGGTCGGCACTCTCCTCGGTGCTCGGTGCTCGGTGTGGACCAGCCTCACTCCGAACCAACATGTAAGTGGTTAAATGTAACGGGCGTGTCAGAGGCTCTGGCCTCTATGGCGGCGACACGGCGACACTTTGACTCCTTATTCTTGGTTAACCTAGGACTACGGTACCCTTGGTCGGAAATCTTTGATCATGTTATCACGGGTCAAGATTCTTCTTGTATCATTGAGCCTGCGTCTCTAAATCTTATGTTGCGTTCTGTAAACCTCGTTAAACTTCAATGTCATTTGATCTATGCACTATAACTCTGATGTTTGTACTTTACGTTCAATAGATTTCTTGTAAATGCCCGAGCATTTTTGCCAACCTGTTAAGGTTGCTGTCGGAACGTAAACGCTGAAATATTGACTGCCCTGCAACCCCTAGACAATAACGAGACCAATCACGTGATGCACGAGCAGAGGGACGGGGAACAAACTAAATGCACAATATGGCTTTTGGTTATATTTACTTGCTGTGACCTGGCATTGGCCTTGACCTGCCTTTATTCATATAGTACTTTCACCTGACATTTGAGAATACCTTGGCGCAGTTTTGACCAGAGCTGCGCATTGTGTGCTCTTCGCGGTCCGTAACGCGGAAACACACGATTTTTAACTTTGATCTGACCTTGACCTGACGCGTGACCTCAATTTTTTCAGCATGCTTCAGGTGCGTCTTGTTGCGAGCTTCGGAATGCCGACTCGCGCGTCTCGCTGCGATCATTAGTTATGGAGATAATCCGGGGAGGGCACTTCTTGCCCCCTCCCCCCCTCCCCCCAGTCAATGGTGTTCGGCTGAGACCCCAGTCAATGGCGGGTGAAGAGTGTCCGGGATACTAGCAAAGTGTAGATTCGATACGAAGTGGCTATGAAGAATACAGGTAAAGAAATTGGACATTGTCACTCTGATTTATTTCCAAACACAAAACTACTTCATTACAAGTGTCTACTTCCTGGTGCAAGGAAGCGCCCATTGTGGGCACTAATAGGCGTTTTGACCCGCTTGGAACCATGGGCATTACGAGTACCTTGCATTGCTCGCTGACAGCTATTCGCATTCATGCACAACCGCAGCTGTTGCATTCAGTAGAGAAACAATGCATTTATAAATCCGCATGACCGTCATTTATTATGACAAGACTTCACAATCGCAGCCCTTGTCACATTAAATCATACACAGGTTTGCACTAGAATGCCTGAAATACAATATACTTTCCCCATTGCCACACAACCGCCGCTTTCGCAGCTAGTGCTCGAGAAAACGTCTAGAAATACCAGGGATGGGCGTTTTACATAACAAGGGCGAGTTGCCCTTCTCTACCCGGCCTGTTGAAAGAACTCAATTTGACATTTCAGCCTCGTTTATTTTACTGCATGCCCATCGCATATCGCAAGAAACCAGTGAGACATGGATCCGGAAGAGTCCAGAAGATCCTCGGGCGGATGTTGTGATGAAGGTCTTATCGCCGAGACCGACACATTATCAGCTTTGTCCGTCCAAAACAAGAACTCAAGACCGAGGCTTGTGAGTTCTGGTTCACATATGACGAACATTGGCTGGAACGTTTTATTTTATTTTTGAGTTGTGTTTTGATCTGTAAAAATTAACAGACTGCAAAGCGACGTTGTTTGCAAACACGAGTCAACAACTCCCGCAAGGTTATGGCGCAATGCAAGAGTCGCAACGAGTGAAAGATTTGCTTAGCCGGGTGTGGTAGACTGAAAGTGGCTCGAAAGTATGTCCATGAAGTTAGCGGTAGCGGCATCACACAGTTCCAGCGACCACCTCCGATTTTCACCAAAATTCGTATATAGGTTAATGACACCATGCTTTTTCCACAAATCAGGTCCATTTTGCGATAGCAGTCGACCTTCAAGGTCAAATTCAAGGTCAAAAGAAGGGGAACGCTCTAGAGCCTAAAATTACCGTCAAATTGCAAAGTTATTGGTCTCAAACGATTTCTTGGGTCAAATTCGAGCGTGAGCGAGACATTTGCATTCTAGATCATGATCTTCAAAGTCAAATTCAATGTCAAATGAAGGGGAACGCTCTAGAGCCTAAAGTTACCGTCCGATTGCAAAATTAAGGGTCTCAAACGATTCCTTGGGTCAAATTCTAGCGCGAGCGAGACATTCAGCATTATAGCTCATGAGCTTCAAGGTCAAATTTAAGGTTAAATGAAGAGGAATGCTCTAGAGCCTAAAGTTATCGTCCGATTGCAGAATTAATGGTCACAAACGATTTCTTGGTTCAGATTCTAACGTGAGCGAGATATTCAGCATTCTAGGTCATGACCTTTAAGGTCAAATTCAAGGTCAAAGGAAGGGGAACGCTCTACAGCCAAAATTTACCGTCCGATTGGAAAATTAATGGTCACAAACAATTCCTTGGGTCAAATTTTAGCGTAAACGAGACATTCAGCATTCTAGGTCATGACCTTCAAGGTCAAATTCAAGGTTAAAGGAAGGGAACGCTTTAGATTCTAAAGTTACCGTCCGATTGCAAAATTAATGGTCTCAAACGGTTCCTTGGGTCAAACTATAGCAGCGTGAGCGAGACATTCAGCATTATACGTCATGACCTTCTTCGTTCACGCTAGAATTTGACCCAAGGAATCGTTTGAGACCATTAATTTTGCAATAGGACGGTAACTTTAGGCTCTAGAGCGTTCCCCTTCCTTTGACCATGAATTTGACCTTGAAGGTCGACAGCTATCGCAAAATGGACCTGATTTCTATAAATAGCATGATGTCATTGACCTTCATACGAATTTTGGCGAAAATCGGAGGTGGTCGCTGGAACTGTGTGATGCCGCTGCCGCTAACTTCACGGACATCTCGAAAGTAGGTTATTTCGAGCACATGCAGTAGGTGCACCACAACTATGGTATTGTAATGCTATGGATATGAAATGACCAAACATTTTCGTCAATGCCATGCGCGATTTTTATCAATAGGCACATGTCATTGTATGAAGTATGAACCATAAATAATATAGGTACATAAATAGAGATAACATAAATAGTGTTTATGTTATCGATGTATGAACATACGAGTAAATCAACTTTATTTTTGTGTCATTCATTTACGATCACCCTGTAGCATTATCCTATTTAACTCACTCACCAACTCTCTTCGATCAATAGTGCTACTAACGCTCTTATCAGAAGCATTACCTTCCTATCTCTTGTCCAATCATCACAACTTCTGCACGCATGGGCGGCGCCACCTCGGGTGACGGGGGGACCGGTCCCACACTATCCTAAGCTATTGGGGTACAGTTCCCCGCAATTGAATGCATTATTCTTATTGCCTTTTTGTTTCACCAATAATAATGTTTATTTAGCTATTATTAAACACTGAGACATTAGACATTTAGACAAGAAACATTTATTAAACAAACAGAAGAAGTTGACAATTCTAGTAGTTCATCCACATTTTGCTGTTATGCCGCATATCATATCATACAAACATTTATTTCACACATATAATGCCTACATATTAAACGTATTTAGTTACATTATATTTCTCTACATGATAAATACATTCATAAACTACGCATGTTACATAATCATATGTTGGGATTAGGTGTCAGCGTGGGTGGCAAAGGTCGCAATGTTTCCTGTGGCCACACCACACAGAGATAGTTTTTGTTCGCGAGTAGAACACGCTTCTCGTGTCTACATTAACTTTAGTGGTATATTTATAGTGATTTAGTATTTAACTATAAATGTATCTAATAGTGAAGTTTTGATGATTACAGCGGCAAACATAGTATTTATATACAAACAGTTAATAATTTACAATGAGGCAAAAGGCTAGACATACCGTCGAAGAAAATGTTTTAAATGTCATGATGATAGTTAAAGAAGTTAGCTGCGGGGGTTTAGTTTGAGAAGTTATACCAATGGAACTTTATCAGCTTCTATGTATTCATTGACATTGGTCTGCTCAAATTGCCAACGTCCAGGTAGCTCGTATGGTGCTTATCAAAATGTCTTTCATCTTCTTGCAGGCGATTGTGTTGAAGATCTGGTATCCCAAGTCCCAGCGCTACGATGTCTATTACGATGAAGAGTTCGTCTACCCGACCAACGTTGAGCCCGGAACATTCAACATCATACAGTCGGAGAATCCCGAGGAGGACTTTGTACCCAAAGTTACATCAACCGTGAGTCTGAGGATTTCGCTCTTGGCAGCGGTCTCTCAGTGTTCTCTAACCGTCAGTTGTTTGTTTTGCAAACCGCTTTGAATTTTATTACGTGCATTTAAATTTTATAATATGGAAGTTACTTTGCAGTGGTAGGTAAAAGGAATAGTTTCAAAATTTATAGCGACGTATCGAAAACAAACACGCTGCGTACCGTTCAAAGAACCAACATCATTTCACCCAACAGCGCAACAACATTTGTACCCTCTTAACCCCGGTCTTTGCCCCCCCCCCCCCCTCGCAGAAGCACGGCGAGAACTACTTCATGCGCAGGGAGGGCTTCCTGCACGTGGTAATCCGGGGTCCGGGTGTAGTCGAGATCAAACAGCAGCCGGTGATCGTGCTCAAGATGGGCTTCGTCTCCGAAGAGGACTTCTTCGAGTCGGACGTGTTGAACCGGTTGGCCGACCTGCTGGACATCAGTCCCTCGGAGCTGCGTGTGGCCAGCGTGGTGCGCGAGGACTCCGTGTCCTCCCCGAGGAGGAGGAGGAGGCGGCGCCGAGAGACGGCCAAGACAAACGCGGAGGTAGGTCAGCATTGGACGGTCTCGGTGAAACAGGTGACGGCAGGTTGGCAGCAACAGTGGACATCGGACGATATGAGCCAACATGAGCAAGTGGTTGGTTAGTTCGTTAAGTAGCCACAACGGGCGGACTATCGGAGTGGTCATGGTGATGGGACTTGTATGTGATTTACCTCATGCGTTACCTGGTGGACACATGTCACCTATTGGCTATTCATTGAGTGGCAAAATGTTTTTTGTGTATGCGATCCAGGAGTGAATGCTGACATCATCGCACTGCTGCCGCCAGATTGAAATCGGTTCCGCTCCAGCTTCCAACGCCGAGAGCAACGACACCTCTGGCATGTCCTTCGAGAAGCTGAAGGAGACACAGGCCAAGGCAGTGGACAGTTTCCAGACGGGAGCGATGGACCAGACGCTAGGTGCTGCGGTCGACTTGAAGGTGAGTAAACACGGTAAAGTCAATAAAGTGCCATGTCTCACTCAACAGAATTTTAACTTGTGACTTCACCTGTCATTGGGCATAAAACCCGTTGGTGATAAGAGAACAAACTAAGAATAAACTAAAGGCAGATGAAAGGGAGTGTTATGCGGTGACGAGTGTGTCAGCTAGAGCTGGCAGCTAAAACGGTCATGTGATGTCCCGTTCATATTCTTCCACGTTTTCTTTTACCATTGTGCAAAAAGTTGAGTGAGACATGGCACTCGGCAGGCCATCTGTCGTTCATTCCTCCTGTACGTCGTTAGGTGGCAAGTTGCACGAGAGCGCTCACGTTCTTTGGAAGCTTGTCTGAGCACGGCCCACTGACGGCGCCTGTTTCGGCAGATGGTTGATCCGGACCCACCAGCAGTCGACCCGACCGGCGGAGTCCGGGCCACCAACGAGACGGGAGGGGAGGACCAGTCGGGCGTGGACGGAATCAAAACGTGAGTTCTTCAGCGACGCCGCTATGGCATCGGCGATAATTGTTTGATCATCCTCCGTCTACCCAGGTTAATTAAGGATTCATGGGATGTGCATGTGCATTAAGCCTAGTGTTTAATACCGGCTCCATGGCTTTCTTTCCTTCACCATCATTGGTGTGTGCTATCTCAGGGTCGGATATGTATGTCGGTTAGATAGATATGTCGGTTATGATATTGGTTTACTAGAGTGGATAGCTACATTTAATACAAATTTTCAGGAAAGGAATTCGGTTTTATCATTTTTATATATGTTACTGAAATGTGTTCTCTTCAGTTGTTTTCACTCAAGGGGAATTTTAAATTCGTTCATTCTTTTCATTTTTGCCGTATTATAGAGGACAGAGAGGCCGACATTTGGCGATCGCTGAGCACCGTGTCCTGTTATTTCCCCCAGCTTCTCTCAGCTGCAGCGGGAGAAGGAGGCGGCGGAGGCTGAGGCAGAGGCAGCGGCCGCCGCTGGCGTCAGCTATGAACGGCCCAGTGAGATGGTGCTCGAGTCCACCGCCGTCTCCGGGGAACTTCAGGAGCTCACCAGACTGTCACCGCTCATCAAGCTGTACATGAAGAACGCCGAGGTGGGCAGTGTTTGATACCTTCTCCGGTTCTTACATAGAAGTGCTCGACTTTGCTATGTGATGGTCGAAGATGTTCGAAGTAAAAGATCTCGGTACAGTGTTTCGTGAAGGGCTCTCTGGCATCAAAAGGCATAAAAGCTTTACAAAATTGGTATTGGTTAGTGGTTGTGCGAGGAACATGTATGCAAATTAGAAATGGTTTTTAATGACCTCTTCCTCGAATTCAAATCAAATAAATCCAAAATAAAAGTTATATTAATACTTCGATCATAGATTTTCTCAGAAAAAGCAAAACACCCGGTGTTTGGTCTGGTGTTTTGCTTTTTCTGATGGAGCTCTGTGATCGGAATATTAATATAACTTTTATTTTGAAATTATTTAATTTGAATTCGAGGAAGAGGTCATCGAAAACCATTTATAATTAAACGAATTGAATTTAAATGTTTTTACAAAGGAAAGTAAATAACAACCTACAAGCACAGCACCGTTTTCTTCTTATCTCCATTAAAGTGTCGCATTGAGTCTCAGCTCGGCAGCAGCGTTGTTTCCACTCCCAGCTCCCCTCTCTGACGTCACTGGGTCTGTCCTGCAGGGGGAGCGTATGTCGGAGGTGGGCCACGCCTCCAGCCCGTGGCAGGTGCAGGCCGAGCTGGTCTCCCCGCCCTCAGGGGTCAGTCTGCTGCAGAACCAGGTGCCCTTCGTTAAAGGCGTGGCCACCTTCAGCCGACTGATGGTCTCCGGAGTGGCCACGGGACTGCGGCTCAAGTTCAGAGTGGTCCAGCCAAGTGACGCAGACTTCTCGGTCGATATGTCCGGCTCGTTTGCGACGTTGAAGAAGGAGTTGAAAGCGCAGGTGGCAGGAGAGACGGGCGAAGTCTGGCATAAGCCGGGAGAGAAGATCAGGTAACAGCGATATTATAATTGGGAGACGAGAGGTGTGTGACTGTACATACCTTTCAGACGGGCCGTGAGTTTTGATGTAAATATAAATGGCTACCATAATATATTTAAGAACGTAACTAAGTAAGGTACTTTGTCCACTTCCCAGTGTTTAAAATATCATTAAACTCTGGTCAATTTAGCGACAAAAATAAGGTGACTTCACCGTCTTTTTAAAAGCTACACCACGTCCAGGAGAAATGCTATGCATACAGCGGGAAGAGAAATCAGCCATCAGCCGGGTACTCCCCCGTGTCCCACAGTCCCGGTGTACGGGTGGAGATTCGAGACCCGGCGACGGGCGGTCTGGCCACCGCCGCCGCCCTGCGAGGCCTCTCCTGGGTGTTCCAGGCCGCTCTGTACCAACACGCAGACGGCACACCCAACGCGGCTCTGCAGGTGGGAGGCGGCACGAATAGTTGAGACACTGCTGTTTTCAGTATCTTAACTTTGAGATGCAAGATGTTACTTGCCTTGCTTCCTGATACAAGATTTTAACAAAGGCATTTGAGGCCCAACTTTCCAACTTCATCCGGTGTTTCATTTTTTAACTTTTCGAAATTGTCGTATGCTTTTTTTAAATTTAGTGAGGTGTTTGCAGCAACTTCGACACCGCCCAACTGAATATCTGAGTAAGCACTGAGCAGGGGATATTTGATGCCGTTCGCGTCACCTCATGTGCAGGGTACCCGGAGGATAGAGCTGGCCGCCCCCAGCGGCGAGTCCACCTACGACCCTGCGGTGGTGTTTGATGACCTGAAGATCACCCCTGCCGGATGGAGCTACCTGATCAAGTTCACCGTCACCAGCCCCGACGACGCCAGCGTCAAGCTGATGACCGTGGCTGGTAAGGCTCAAGACCATAACTGACGAGATCGCTCGACGTCTCGCTGTGACGGTCCCTGACTTACTGTGTAAATATTATTATTTGCATAATTTTTCAGGCAGTCGACGCATGTTTCTCTGCAAAGTGCCAGAACGTGCATAACGTGCATAAACGTGCATAACGTGCATACATAACTGTTCCTCGGCACCAGGATCCATCGTCGTTAATCGTTCAATCTCTTTCGGGGTTTTGTTGACGTGTGTAATGCATGCTAATTTACATTTCAGAATGTACAGCTCGTATATTTAATGCAGTTGATATATCATGCCAAATCGACACCCATGTTTGTAAATTACACCGTCATGGGTTTCCGTCGTGAGTGATTCGACTCGTTTCTGGCCCGCTGCCAGGTCCGTTCCAGATTCAGTCTGTGAGTCAGTCCAGCCTGCCGCTCATACACACCATCGGTCTGAGGATGAAGGCCGACTTCTCTGCCATATCAGACCGCCAACTGCCGTTCGCCGCCGAGGTGGTCAAGTTCCTGAATGGACGGTACAACAGCCATTTTACTGTGGTCTCACTCAGCGAAGGTAAGGTCTCGCGGGATCCTCCGATGTAAGCGGCGTCGGAATTATTATTATTCACCACCCAGTTACCTAATGATTATGTGATGTATGCTTGTGCCTGTTTAAGCGCTCTGCGGGGCTGTTAGGAATACTGCGGAAAGCGTCCCCGGCCGAAAACGGCAGCGGTGCGCGACGCTGTTTTTGGCACACGTGTTGAGGCATCAATTACAAACACTATGTAAAATTGTTAACCCCGGTCAACTCAGGTCAGGTCACGTGACTCTCAGAAGAAGTTTGACGTCGTGCCAAAACCACAGCTTTTATCGGATCGTTTTTCTATTTGCAGCATGTCATGGCTATCAGTACTTAGAATTTGCGTATTTCGGATTTGTTTATATCGCTGACCTAAAGCCAGGTCAATTTTGTGAGATCCTATTTATGTAAGTCTGTGAGGAGATATACAATACCTCGTTTTCCGAGAGCACGCATCAGGTTACTCCCATTTACATCATTTGTTATATTATGTCATTATTGATGACCCAATCGCATTTTATTGTCCGATAACCCCCCAACTGGTTCTCCGAGGTCATACCAAGTTGCAAATAGTTTGTTTGCCAATAACTCTTGATACGGTAAAGATAGATACATGAAAATGGTATCAATGTGTTTGTCTCGTCAAGACCTATCAACTATAGTTCATTTATTTTCAAAAGGCGCACCATCCGAAGTGTCCTCCGCAAACAATCCCATATGTCTTCAATGCAACTGAATTAACCCGCGCCTCGCTGGGGGGGGGGGGGGGGGGCAGAATCTGCCCACCGCCCAGATTTTCTCAATAACTTCTAAACGACTCTAGATATCTACGTCAAACCTTCAGTACCTTATTACGTATCGATTTGACGTCTTCCTAACAAACTTGAGGGAAATCGGTCTGAATATTTTTGAGAAAATTACGTTTGAGTGACGCCATGTCACGCCATTTTCGGTAAAAAATCGACGAAAGTTTGAACGGCTGTAAACCGCCGCGTTTATAAGCGAATTGCAAATGAAAAAAATGACTTCAAAAGACGTGAAAATACAGTCTCTACAACATGGCTATCTCGGATTTTCAAAATTTTTAGCCTTTGACCACACAGAATGAAAAACACATTTCTTTCGGGAAAATTGCCATATATCCCATTTTACCCATTTTATCAAAATTTCAAAAAACGAAAATTTATAAGAGACGTACTGCTAACCTATCAGCATGCCAAATTTGAAAGCAATATCTTTATTTTTGACCCCCCAGATGACTCCAATAAGTATATCATTGGTTGACGTCTTTTTTAAATTGCGTTTTGGGGCATTTTTGTTGACGTCGCACGCAAAAACAAATTACACCATTGGAATTCTGAGACAAAACTCTATCAGCAATCAGTGTTTAATAGTAAGAAAAAAAGTTTCAAAATTTGACCTTTTTTGACCTGACATTGAGGTCAAATGTCAAAATAATTGTTACTATTGAATTTTCGTCTGAAATCAACCATATAACATGCGTCACACAATTTCCGTATGACTTTCGCATACGGTGACCATTCGTGACCTTAGCTTGACCTTGACCTGTGCTTAATATGAGAGTTATACTCCAGCAGTACCTTCCCTCTTAATTGGAAGTGTTTTGACTGAGTTTGGTCTCGCTGCTCTCGATAGTCTTGTCTCTACAGCCAGTAATCCGGAAACACGTGTTTTGGCCTATGACCTGATCTTGACCTTTAACCTTGACCTTTTAAATACAATTTTAGGGGCGCGTTTGGCTGAATACCCCAGCAGGGCGTGGGTTAAAGTTAGTCAAATAATATTTTTGGTGTTGACTGTAACATTGCCTGCACGGGACAACTTGAAAAAAACATACTTTCGACCGTGCGCCTTTTGAAAATAAACGGACTATAATATGCAAAATGATCTACTTAGCGGCCTTGACCTGAGGTCACATTATGAAATTGACCTAACCAAGTCAACATTGGTATGCTTCGAATCGCTTTGACGAGAGAAACACAATGGTGTCGATGTACCTGTCCGATCGTCCATAAAGTCAGTTATTGAAAAAAGGTTTTGCTAAGAAACGTTTTATTTTTACATTTGATAACCTCCGGAGCCAAACTATTGACCTGACCTCGAACGTATCAATAAATAATCAATAATCAATATCCGACTGGATCTAACTTCCGATCCTTTCTTCCCAGGCGGCAATATCCTGATCTCGGCCACCGCCCGGGACGGGACGGAGGAGAACCACCGGGAGACAGTGGATCGGCTCCGCAGGGACCTCCAGAAGGGGCTGACCATGACTGCTGCCGACGGAACATCCTACCCCTTCGACGGCTCACTGCTGGTCGACGGAGCCGCCAAACGCGAAAAGGTGTGGTCAGAAGATAGACTTAGTGCAGCCCAGTTTGTCGTCGTACCCAACGATGTGTTCGCTTCATGTTGGATAATGGGGCGGTGTTGCCATTGCGATCTCGTTTTCGCTCCTGTTCATTACTTGGGCAGTCAAAAGTTCTGCTGAGGCGCTCAAATTTGGTGATGGTGCAAAGTTTGTAGTGAATGGCTCAAATTAGTGAAGGGCTAATTAAAATGATGGGTTTATGACGTTCAATATGCAACATTTGTAATGTGAAAAAGTATAGAAATATCTTCGTGTGTAGTATAAAAGCGATGTCATGCAAAAGTGAAGCGATGTTGAAGGTGCATCTGTTGGTAACAGGCATCCATGACCACATGTTCCCTGTCGGCAGATGTGGAACATGCCACCGTGGACGCTGGGGCTGATCTGCGTGATGGCCACTCTGCTTTTCGTCGGGATCCTGGTGCTCATCTGGATCTGCTGCTGCAACACCGTCCAGAGAGGTAAGCACCGGGTCGTGGCGCCTGCTCGATACTTGACTGCGTTGATTCATCAGACAAGTAAACTCATTTGACTGCGTTTATACATCAGACAAGTAACCCTGGACGTATGTTATAGCCTGTAGGCTGTCTCTATTCGCTGTTCGTACGTAGACAGCTAGGACAGCTAACTGTTCGCTGCAGAATATACCAAATCGTCTGTTGAGAATCCACGTCTTGTGTTTATGGCCGCAGGCAAGGTGCAGGACGCGAACCACATGGCGTTCAGGGTGCCGATCAACACGGTGCCGCCCCCGCCGTTCACTCCCGGCGCCGTCAACTCCTTCAACATTCGCATGTCCATCAAGGACCCCAACCACAAGGTGGCGCCCTCCGTGATACAGGTGTGAGTACTTAGAGCACAGTTGGGCAAAAGGCTCGACTTGTCGCATGCCACTTGTATCGTACTGGGAGCTGCGATAAAGTACCGGCTATATCGTGACAGCGGTTGTAGACCGTACCGACACCAATGATTCTGGTTTGTCCAACTGTGCGTTGCTAGATGAAGAAATCGTGCGTTTCAGCACAATTCCAAGAAGAAGCGGTCTTTGCAGACCTACTGAGAGTATAATTTTGATATGTATTTGCGTAGTTATATCAATAATGTTGATACTGAGTCGCTGTTGCCTTCCGTCGACCTTTAAACCATCGCTCTTACCGTGGTCCCTACCCTGCCAACAGGACCTCCGACGACCCTCTGACGAACATGGAGGACTTCAAGCTTGATGACTTCAGCGCACCCGTCTCTCCGCTCGCCGCCAGCCCGCCGGTCCCCGTCTCTGACTCCGCCCCCGCCCCCGCCCCCGCCACCGAGACCGCCCCCGCCAGCGAGCCTACCTCAGACGGCGAGGGCGAGGTCGGCGAGGCCGGGGCAGGAGCACAGGAGAGTGAGGAACAGCGCTTACAGAAGGAGGCGAAACAAGCGCAGGAAAAGGCGGAGAAACAGGCGGCGGAGACCAGGCAGGCGGAAAAGGCGAAGGCGGAGGAGTCCGAAGACGACTTGAATTTAATGGATCTGTGAGTAGCGGGGCGTGAGAGAGAGAGAGAGAGAGAGCGAGAGAGAGAGAGAGAGAGAGAGAGAGAGAGAGAGAGAGAGAGAGAGAGAGAACAAATTTGTGAAAATCTGAGATTGTTATTTTGTAAAACTGTTTATTTCACGTGAAGTGTATTATGAAGTGTATTATTTGTTTTGTAATTTGCTTCAAATCTCTGCGAAACTGCTCACATTTTTCACAGAAGACGTAAAATTGATGTACGCGAAGGTATGCCAAGTTTCATGTCGATATCTGCAACGCTTCGGAAGTTATTCAGGAAAAACCGAGAGGGGGGGGGGGTTCGGATCTGACCCCTGCAAGCGCTCGCGGGATTTCTCATGTTGGGATGTTCGCTACAATGGGAATGTTTTATGCCGAATGCACATACTTTTACTATATATCGCGGGGGATTTATCATGACTGTCATGGTATTCGAATGTTGCGATTCATTGATGAATGTTGCGAGATTGATCCATGCAACAGTTATACGATACATATACCCGTCTACATCGATTTATGTGTATATTGTGTGTGAACATTTCTCTTCTTGTTTCAGATTTGATTAGGCCCAAACTGGATCAGCCCTGTGTGATCAAGTATTTCATCTGTGTTACAATCTTGGCCACACAATAGGCTTGGGTGTTTATCCTAACTCACGAATGAATGAAAGCTAATATAAGCATTCGTCTCCATCACAAACCCAGCTTGCAATTACATTGACAATAATTTATTCCAAATGTTTAAAACGGCGTGAGAGCTGTTCGTGTAGCAGTAATCAGATTTACATCGCTTCAGTGAAATGCTTCTACAAGTTCCAACTTTATTACGAGTGCCTTAGAGATCGTGCCTGCATTCTGTGATAAAGTACTTTTGTGATGAAATACCGAGATGTTTAGTAGTTTAGTGGTAGACGTGAACCAGAGGTTCGCAATCTTGTACAAGTTCATGCAATGTGTCGTGGTTAAGGAGCACGCATGCTTTATTTTACCTCAATTTATTATTGCCTCTTGCTAAAGGAAACAAATACTGTTGTTTTTTTAGATTGGTTATGTTAAGTGTACTGTTAATCATGCATTGGGGAGCACGTTCGATCTTTGTGTGTAGTATTTGTGAGGTTGTACTGGACGAAATGGCTACCATGTGGTAGCATGAAGTGAATAATAAATATGTTGCCCGTGTTTGCAGTTGGTGCTTCAGATTGTTTCACATTGACTGTAAGCGAGCGCTCGTATGAATCAACAATGAAAATCGCGCATGCAATGTTTTTCGCTTAACTGACCTGCATTTTAAAGATGACATTCATCTCTCGTTTGTTTTGCTTTTATTTTGGTGTGTATCTGTTGAGCAAAATACAATTGATTGCATCGCAATGAGTGGGGAGTCGTGTTTTAGCAACATGACAAGTCACAACCATCATATCGAAGCTTGGTCTCACGTATTGCAATGCAGAGAAAACACTGAACCATTCGTTTTACGTGTCCAATAATTTTCGCTGGATGTATTTCCGAGATCAGGGCCCACACTCAACGAAATTGCACGCGGGTCCAGACTCCACCATCCGCTCCATCCATTCACACCAAGAGAGACTTGTATGGAAAGCTTTACGATCCCCACGACTGAAGACTGCCCCCTTTACCCACGTCTCACTCTGTGGCATTACATTTCACTAATCAAACATGGTCTCCAGGAAACGCGTTCGAATCGTTAACATTCACTGTATGTACAATAAAGTGAGTCAAGATATACGAATGGGACACGGAGGAAATATCGCAACTAATAGATCGTGACTGTATGTGCATGATGATAAACAATGCATCTCTCCAAAAGTGCAGAATGCCTTCCATAATCGTGGACCACAAATGTGATCATGTTTTGCTATTTCCAAAAATACTGCTGAGGCAAGGCTTCAAGCATGAACAATCAACTTGCGATAATCTAACAAGCCACCAATGGCTATCGGATTCACGGATCACACTCATCTGAATGCCATAGGCATATCAGCGCCAGCACACAACACCTCACTTGTACGTGCGGGAAAAAACGCAGCCCCACCGCCCCCTTCGTAAATCGACAATATAATACAGCGTCACCTACACATAGATGGCAGCACCATCGCCCGGCTCGGTCCTGAATACCATCGTGTCCAAATCGAGGCTGTCGGCGTTCGGGCGGCGCGCGTAGAATTCCGTCTTGAGTTTGTTGATGTATTCGTCGGCGCGGTCTCCAGGCACCAAGGCCACAGTGCAGCCGCCCCAGCTGACAGAAAAAAAAAACAGGTAAGATGACTCGATGATACACAACGTAAACCAAAATGGCAAACATCAAACTAGACACCAATTGATTAGTGTGGATTCGGGGGAGACATTTAAATTTTCAAACAGAGTAAAATATAAATCAGCGCTGTCTGACAAGTAGCATGACAATCTCAAAAATAAAACTTTTGATATAAATTAGTGATGTTGTCTTCATCGCTCACCCAATTGGTTAACCGCGAGACTGAATACAACACATTATAATAGCGATAACCCCAGTACGCCATGTCACCGCAGAGCCAGGTCAACACCGCGGCGGCCGTCGGTGATTCAGCAGCCTCACCCAGCGCCGGTGAGCCGTGCGCCGTGCGCCACTCCGGCGGCCAGGCTGCAGATGGCGTCCAGCAGCTCGTGACTGCACTCGTACTGGTCCCGGCAGGAGGCGTGGCTCTCGGCCATCAGCTGACCCATGCGGACGAGCACGTCCTCTCCGCCCGACTCGCAGACAGAGCGGAACGTGAACACCCGCGCCGCCTCTGTAACGGGACAGGGTGCAGGTTAGTGGAGGTGCTCCGAGCACAGCGAGAGCACCCGCGCCGCCTCTGTAACGGGACAGGTGCAGGTTAGTGGCGGTGCTCTGAGCACAGCGAGAGCACCCGCGCCGCCCCTGTAACGGACAGGGTGCAGGTTAGTGGAGGTGCTCTGGGCACAGCGAGAGCACCCTCGCCGCTCTGTAACGGGACAGGTGCAGGTTAGTGAGGAGTGTCCTCTACTCTCGTCTTAACATGACCGTCCGTCCCGCCCCTGTAACTGAGAGCGGCTCAGGCAACAAGCCGGCCTCCACACACTGTGACGGAAGTGCGGATACGTTCTGACTAACTACGTTCTGACATCAAAGTTACCTTTGGGTAACTTTATTACGCCCCTGACCTTACAGCTACCGGCATCACGTTCTTAAACAGGCCTGCGGCGTCCGTACGACGCTACTACACATTATCCGTACGACCTTAAAATAGCACTGAGTGCTACCACGATCACTGGCACTGCGCTTCCCTCATCTACGCGTCACTATGTAAAGCATTTTTTTCGGTTGAAACTATAACTTCAACGGTCTCATTCGCCCGCTCGCTGCGTCCATTGGGTGCGTTGACACTATCCCTGAAATAAGTGCATCGTCCGCCGCCACTGACCTGAGAATACGTGCATGGCCCGCTGGTAGGGCAGGAACTGTGCGAGGTGCCGGGTGTTTTCACTCAGGGTGATCTCGTTCAGCTGCTGCTCTGTGACGCCCAGCTCGGTACAGATCTGAGGACGGACAGAGCGTGACGTCACTGGGGGGACAGAGCGTGACGTCACTGGGGGACAGAGCGTGACGTCACTGGGGGACAGAGCGTGACGTCACTGGGGGACAGAGCGTGACGTCACTGGGGGACA
>JARFNZ010126761.1:0-11662 GCA_031763405.1 Balanus nubilus
CCGGCCCCGGCCCCGACCCCGGCGCGGCCCCGGCCCCGGCCCCGGCGGGAGCGTCAGAGGCGGTATCCTGTGATGTAGCCTACTGCACCGGGCTGCCGGAGGGCCGACATAACAGGCCCGCTGCCTGTGTCCAATGTCCACAGGCCATTGCCAAGCGACGGCAACGAGCATGGATGCTATGGCGACGCGATTATATGAACGATATGTATACGTGATGAATTTCTAAGCACACGATGAAATCCTACTACACGATTGAATACCTACTGGATATATTTAACGTACATACATAGCATTGCAGAAATTTGCGAGAAGTGCAAACTTTATCTCGTAACAGCACGGGAAAACGGTGAAACAAACACTGCAAACTCCGTCTGATACCATTCTCCGGCATAGGTCACCGAACGTATAAATCAGCCGTCGCCGCAGCGCGCTCACCAAAGCGTGACGGCCTTGATGAACGACCTCTACGATCGGCCCCAGTAAACAACAGTCAGCACGAGACCAGGTACAGTGTGATGACGAAACACGGCCACCTCTCAAGTCGTCTCAGTCGGGGGACAAGCTCCACATGCCAAGGAAACCACGATTAGCTCTTAATTGTGCTGCTTAAATCATATACAGCAAAGGTGTGGGAACAAACAAGACAGATTACATGTGTGGTCAACCTGCGCTGCAAGACAGCTTTGCTGGTGAAATTTCCTCGCAAAAGTGTTTTGTCTCTCTAAACATCGCATGCCAACACTACTCACGCTGATTGACTGCAAGTGCAGACATGGATTTACAAATGTCACCGATATCAGAACACTCGGTCACCTGAACGCATCCACTCTGAATCCAACGCTGTATTTCCGCGCTATTTCTGCAGAATGCCGAATTTTCACCGTTTTATTTCGCGTGGCGTGTATCCTGGAGCCAGATGGTAACTACGTGCACGCTGCAAGCAGTGCAAATGTGTTACATTTAATGTCCAGCCGATAAAAATTCACATTCCGACAAGGAAACGCATAAAGCGGTGCTGTCCCTTTTGGGAAACGCGGATGCTGACGAGGCGTTGCTCCAGCGATAGTTTGTGTTTGACGTCGCTGACTCTGGTGACGTGTGCTGGTTCGCACGGAATCCGGCTGGAGGTGCTAGTTTGTTTACAGAAGAGATGCCGGCTAGCTTCCGACCGTTTGTTTCGTAAGTTCTTTTAATTTTACCGTTCCTTGGTGGGTACATACCACACAGACACTGGCACAATCTGCCAGCTTGAAATAAAGTTGACAAAGACATTTCAGATTTCATGCATATTTCAGTGTCTGCAGTCAATGAATGTTATCAACATAATTTGTATTATCCTTCTTTTATATAAAGCCATTCACATACTATCTATAACAGGCGAGAAGAGTATGTTTGCTCTACCCACTTAAGTCCATGCCAGTAATCAATACCCGTATCTCTTCGGTAGGCGGATTTAAAGTATCGGTCGTGCGGTGTACCGTTAGTCGAGTGCGGCTGGTTGCCATCAGAGCGGGTCCGGCCGCAGAGCGGTGTGATGTCAGCGCTCAGAGCAGTGATGTCAGCGGGAGGCTGGATTCCGGACAGGCCGCCTTGATACCGCCGCGTGAGAAACCCCAACGCCCCACACCGCGCCGTGAAAATCCGCGGCGGATGCGCGGCTGTGTGTCGGCCGCCGACAAAGTGGCAAAATCCCGCCGGAAAACGGTCACAAGCGGTGGAGTGTGGCACCGCCGCCAGGCACTGTGAGGTAAAGTAGGTGATGACGTGACTCCGATGTCGGTAGTTCCAATCGATAGCGCCTATCGGTGTTTGTCCTATCCGAGCATCGCCGGTGATAGCGTCTCTCTTCGCCGTGCACAGCTGAGAGCAGTACTCAGAAGTCAGAGACGATTCCATTATCGTTTGTCATCACAGGACATGTACTCAGAATCATCCAGAACGACATCTTGGGATGGTCGGGCGTTCGAGGAGCTGCCCTCACCTCGGAACGTTCATGCTATGCACTATGCAGGGAAACCTTATGTACCAGAAACTTCCTGAACGCAAGGAGTTGGCTTGATGGAATCACCGAAGATTGACGCAATTCCAATAACTTAGTAAAGTTTCAGTCCTTGTCCACTTAGGAGCTGCATTGCAACATATCTTCTCCGACATATTTCTTCATTTCTTATGTTTATTTGTACATGTATGGTTATTTTCTGCCAATTTCTATCACTTCAGAGATGGTCTCGATGCCTTCTGAATTTTAACACTGCTTAAAAGCCCTTTTGTGTGAATACTGCATTCGTATTCAGGCCATAGGTGTGTGATGTTTTTTTTTCGCAGGCTGCATGTGCTAGAGATGCCAGCAGTGTTGTCGAAGTGCATCACCGCTGCTCGGAGCAGGTCAGTGACAGCACAACGCAACTTTTCTTTTGCTAAATCCCTGCAACCAGTTCGGCTGAGCTCCCTAATGATTTTCATTTTATTTAATCTTGTCACCAGGCGTGTCAGCGCCGTTGTTTATAGCGCTGGAACGCGGCTTTCTGCGACAGCTGCGAGGTTCTGCCGCTCCCGCTGCCGCCGCCGCCTCCGCCGCCGCCGCCGCCGCCGTCGCTGCTGCTGCTGCTGCTGCTGCTGCTGCTACCACCGCTGCTGCTACTGCTGCTCCCGTCACCGATAGCCACCGATACGCCCGTCAGAGTCTCGTTTGTCACCAGCGCTGACGGCCCGGCGCTGGCGCTCCGATCCCGGGGACGATAGCCGGCTTTTAGGCAAATTTCTGCCGACGTCCAGCGGCGCACGCCACACCATCGCCCCTGGCACCGGCACCGGCACCGGCGCTGGCGCTGGGCTGGGCTGCGCTGGGCTGGGCTGGGCTGGGCTGGGCTGGGCTGGGCTGGGCTGGCTGGCTGCACGCTGAGAGGTGCCGACCGCAGCCGGTCTGTCCTGTGTCCGGACTCCACGGTGAAAACAGGAGCACAGCAGGATGGCAGGGCAGGAGAACAGAGCAGCTGGGGAGCGGGACGGCAGTATAGCAGGTTAGCGAAGCAAGACGCCGGGACGACCGAACAGGGGGTGTAATAACTCGGCAGCACAGCCAAGACGTCGAAATCGGGGAGGTCGGGTCCGGCTGAAGCCAGCACCTCACTGGGCAGGACTGCTCGATGCTGTTGTGTCCTGCTGTTCTACCTAGGTTTGTTACACTCTCACCCTGTCCTGCCGTCCTGCCGTCCCCTGCCGTCCTGCCGCCTGGCTGTCCTACCTTCCTGCCGTCCTGTTTTCCTGCCGATCTGTTCTGACTGTTCTGACGTCCTGCCGTCTTGCTGTGCATCTATCCTTCTGTCCTGCCTGCAGACAGACGCGCGTTCTTTATTTCCAGTCGTCACCTGCACCGGCTCAGTTTTGGCCGGACTGGCGACTTACCCCGACGATGCCAATCACGACATTTACTTAAGCCGTGGTTTCCAGTAGCTCATAGACATCGCCTTATCGATTTGCCGTGGAAAATCGCAGTGTTTGTCGTAACAAAATACGTTAAAGTGACACTATCTATGACGCTCTGTCCAAGAGCGACACCTTGCATGCCAGACGTTATCAGACATACCTGCGCCTCGGCTTAAGGCTGCAGGTATATAGGACATGCATCAAGCAAATACCTCTTGCTATTCGTTATCCGGTGCTGAGCGGCCTGGTTTTATCACGGTGAGGATCGCAGACGCAGGTTGGCAGCGGTGCAGCACGGTCCGTATTGGGCCGGACGTGACGGCAGTTAATAACCGGCAGCTGGACGTCGCTGATGACAGTGACGGAACGGTCGGGGGATGCCCAGCTGATCGGTGGATCATCCGTCGGGGTGTTTCTGGAATGTCATAGGGTCAGATTAGGACCTGAAGTCAGGTCGCCGTCAGGTCACGGCTTGACAGGCCAGGTCATAGTCGATCTGACTCGGAGCAAATACATCATACTTTTCTCCGAAATTTATATCGAGCACCTTTGACTGATTGCGGATTTTTTGGTGGAAAAGAGTTTGAGCGCAATTTTCTGATTTTAGTTTTGTTTTGTTCTTAGACTGAAAACAGTATCTTTACATTTTTGGAAAAGAGTTTGAGCGCAATTTTCTGATTTTAGTTTTGTTTTGTTCTTAGACTGAAAACAGTATCTTTACACTTTTGACAAAACAAATCGGTTCTTCTCAGACGATTTGACTGAAGCAGTTGTGGTGTAGTCGGAGTCTCCTCATCACACGAGTATGCGTGTAGAGATGTCGGAGTGAGGGAAGGGCAGGACGGGGAGACCCGCTCGACGGTCTGTTTGCGCCGGAAGCCGCCGGTGCCGTCTGCTGTCGTGGGAACCGGGCCGGCGCGGCACGGCGCGGCACGGCGCGCGTCGCGGCTGTTTGGCCGCCTCCCGGGGACGATCGGCCGCGCCGATAGGTCAGCGGGCGGCGCTGTTTGTTAATGACGCCGCACGGCGTGACGCCGTCACCTGGCGCCGCTCCGTCACGGCCACCGAGCGGTCACACCCCGGTCACACCACCGGTCACGGCGGTCACGGCCCACGGGGGTCGGCCGGTCAGTCGGTCGGCCGGCCGGGGGCTCAGGGCGGCGGCTCTGTCCGGCACAGCGGGATTGGGGACCAGATGACGGCCCGCCGCCGATCTCCACCACCTGACGCCTCTGACCACGCCACCTACCCTGCTGATCCGTCGAGCAGCGGTTAGTAAGGTGAAGGAGAAATTTGGCACGTTGAGGGGCCCGGATGTGCCGGATACTGTTTGTTGAGTAATTATTTTGACTGCATTGTTAGAGGGTGAATGCTGAAGGTGAAGCTGAATTGTCTACTTGTTAGAAGGTGTCTTCGCTATGACTCTCCACTCAACCATAGGCCATAAAGTAGGGCGAATTTTCCAGTTATAGTTCAAATGCACATTATTTTGCTAAAGAAAGTGTGTCTTCTGTTTTGAATAACCACAAATTTATTTTAATACCTAATGAGCTAAAACTAGTTAATTAGGTATCATAATAAACATATTTTAGCAACAGTACCAGCACACCAATACCTTTATTTGTTTGCTGGTCGGATTCAGTGAGATCCACATGTCAAGCCTCTGTGGATGGATTTTTTCACTTTTTTATTCGTTCTGATATTTATTAGAACAGTAGTTCCCAACTTTTTTCGGTCGATTCCTCACTATCCACTGCCTGCCGCCCATATCCCCGTCCCCGCCTCAAGCTCTATCTTTGCATCACCTTAACTTTAAAAATTGTCATATTCCCTCCGGTGGCCGCAGATTCTGCCGAACCGGAGGTGTTTTGCTAGCCGCTCACAAACAGCCCGAGCGTTTAAGAATTTCATTACTTTCCGTAAAAAATAATGATATATTTTGTGCCGAGATTTGAACAAAATGGACCGTGTTTTTGGAGACAATCCGTTAAGCTGGAATGGGTAACAACGCAGTTGCGTAACGCACTCTTCATTTGACTTTTGTGGTGCAATAAATGTGTCGGGTAAATAATAAAAAAAAATATAAGGAAAAATCCCTATGCGCACATTTCTTAGCGGAGGTGCGCCCAGGCACAGAAGATGCGAGGCGGTAATGGTGCAGTAATGTCTATTTGCGTGCAAGTTGTAAAATCGGTAGGTTTATACCTACCTGCTTGGGTGTGGGATCATATTAAGTTGAGAGATCTTGAGTCCCTTCAACTCGGGAGAGACAGTGTGCAAAGTCTTTAATTTGGGCGATGTTTTTGTTCAAAATCGAAAAATATACATTTTATGGATTTCATGTCATTTGTGATCTTTTTTTTTAACCTGAGCCTCTCACCATTTTTGGGAGAAGTTTCCCCTGGATATATTTTAAATGAAGTTATTTTTGTGTGAAAATCTAACCCATTATATTTCATCGCGCTAAAAGCGACCAGAGGAGGCGGCTCCAGGTTCTTGTTTTCTGTGGAGGGGGCGATTGTGTGAGTCAGGAGGCAGTGTTCCCCAAACGCTGTCCTGTATATTCATTGCTTAGAACAGTGCATCGACACTAAGATTTTCATAATACAATATATAAACATGATTTAACGAGTTATTTGTCATTAATCGGGTTATTAAATTACCTCTTATGTTTGTGATGTCATTAAATGAAGCAGGTTTCATATTCAAATATGAAAACAACAATTTAATTTTTCTATCATCTATTGTTAACAGTGTCCAAATATGAACCTGAGAAGCCGGTCATTCCCCTTGCAGTCCTCTTATTCCCCTAGGGGGGGGGGGGGGCGAATTTCCCCCGGTTAGGAACCCCTGGGTTAGAACGAATACTGCAGCATTTTGGCAAGACCATGCCTGGACGATGTTTGCGTAATCGGCGTTTTCAAAACAATAAGCATAAAATATGCAATGGTTTGTAGCCGTCATAGTGCGGACTTGAAAGATGGTGGAAGATGGTAAAGTTCTGCATAGCAAGCTCTTAGCACTGTGAAGTTGATCATGTAAAAGTTATGTAGTTTTATAATAATTATTCGTAAAAATGGTGGAATGACTTAACGGGTGTGTGTGTGTGTGTGTGGAGGGGGGGGGGGACTAAGTTGACAATCTGCAGAGTTGGTGTACTAGTAGTGGAGGCCGTGTGAAGGAAAACCGAAAAGTTTGGTTCTATAGAAATTTAAATACCTCAACAAGTATGGTTATTCTGACGGAATGGCTGGTTCAATTAATACAAATGTTGCTCTTTAATCCCGTGTCAATAACTCAAGATGATCGACGTCAGTATCCAAACTCCCTTTTAAGTGATATAAATCATATTATTATCAATTACTATCTTCGTGGTAGTGCTGCTTAGAAATTTGTTTCTTTAACTATAATGAATTTAATATTTAGTATTTAAGTAATTTATTTTCATTATTTAAATGAACTTTGATTCCTTTAATTGTATTTATACCAGTAAGACGCGGTGGTCGGCGATTAACGAGCGAGCGCGCCATTAGTAAAGGTAAAACGGGGTTTGCCTCGATGGTGAACCGCCAATCAAGGGTGCATAGCACGCTTCTTGATACAAGTATTTGAAAAGTGCTGGATGACTATCGAAAGCGTTGCAGATGCGATTTACACTAGTGGTGTAAGATTTGGAAATTGTTCAAATCATGTCCTATGCAAAGTCCAATCCAATCTGACAATGTAGTCCGAAAAGTGCCCGAAGAGTTTTGTGGTCCGAAAATTGTCCGAATTTAAAGAAGACGTTTTTAATATCTGGCATTTCTGATTAATGTTTTATATTCGTCTCCAGGACATTTTTGTTCATTGCAAGTTTTATGTGGACTAGAGATCAGAATGGAATGGCAAAGGGGGGTTAGTTTTCCCACAAGGTGAGATCAAAGTTTCACTGCCCCACCCCCACCTTTCGTGGCGTTCCTACGCCAATGTCCTTTAATCTTGATATGAAACGCAATGGAATGGAACCAGAATGCAGCGTAAGACTTCAAGATCTATGTTTATTATCAACTTCATCAACCAGTCAGATCATGTTGATAATGAAAATGAGCCTACATATCTTAAAATATGGACGGAATTGAATGGTATCAGATATTAGCGGTTTATAATGGAACGGAATGGAAAAGAATTCGGGCCACTGAATGGAATGGAACGGAACCCAAAATGTTGTCTTATTCTGATCTCTAATGTGCACACAAACAAAATTGATGGACAGTGACACACGCTAGAAATCATTTAAATCTGCATTAATGTCTGGAAACCTCTCTAAGGTAGAAAAATGCGTGAATTATGCCTCAATGCCTGTCCGAAAATTGTGCAAGTAATTAGTGTCTGAGCGTCCGAAGTCCAAATCGGAATCGGACTATTTTCAAAGGTCCTAAAATTCGGACTCCGATTTACATCACTAATTTACCCCGACAATTGAACACAATCGGATAAGCCGTCCTGAGATATAGAAAATGGGTGTGTACGTGCGCACGTGCAAATGCACCATACCCCTGACCACCATTCCCTAACCACACACCAAATTTGAACACAATCGGCACAGCCATTGCGGAGTTCTTGCGAGAAGACTGTTTACGACACCCCTCACGCGGCGCGCGCCACGCGCCGTGGTGAGCACCAACGTGAGTCGGCACTGGTCTCATACAGGGTAGGGGGGATGGGGCCACTCAGCAAAGAAGACCGCTTGTGCTTGTCAATCGGGCGTGCGGTTTCAGAGATACGAGCCTCTCAAAAGCGTCACGCTGGGCCGGATCGGACCGGGTTGGGCCGGGTCGGGTCGGGCCGCTCATACTCAGATTTGTTCCATATACCACGAAAGAACTCGCTTTGCGCTTCGCGCTCGCTCGTACGTATCTAATTCACTAATTCTAATAATAATTTTAGTTATACTTTAGATGTAACACTTTGCGCCAAGATATGTTTGAATGCAACCCGTTTGAGGACAAAACAACTTAAAACGGCCAATAAATCAGTTACCGAAAAACTTGTTACACATCACTGATATTCAGACAGATACCCGAGGTCTAATGCATTATGTATATTCCGTGTTGTAGGTCTTCATATCCTAAATCATGAATGTAATGCGGTTATCTTAATCCGTGCGTTACCATCTGTTAGCTGGATGACAGCATTGTAAGTGATATACGATACGAGACTGGACACGGAAACCGGCTTCGTAGAATACTATATTAGCATCTGTGGGGGAGGAAGGGTATCATTATTCACGATCGAGTAATACGTGACAGCGTTGCCAGGTGGGGTACTACCTCGAATCACGGAGGCAGGTGACGGCAAGGCTATAAAGGAAATTGCATAATATTCCGGAGTGAACGAAGCCGACGCCACTGGTAGTTCACTTATGCAAATAACTGGCGAATAGCATACGTTACTACCGCTCGCGGGATTGGTTCACGCCAGTGGCATTCCAATAATACTGAAGAGAAGCACAAGTCTGCAGGGTTTGCCAGCTGCCCGAATCATCTGGCGCCATCAGGAATGCAGGAACGTCACGAAAAGTGAGGGAGGGGGCAGTCATTGTTTCGGATCTTGAGAAAACCCCCCATGTGAATGATATTTTTGAAATGTGAGTTTTTCTCGCCTTGGTAAACCGTTAACAATAAAAAGTGCTCACAAAGCAAGTGGAAAAGGTTTAAGCACAATTTCGTGCAAAGGGGAGGGTGCCATGCCAAGTGCATCTCTCTACTCTTGTTTTCATGCTTAGGTTATGGTTGCCATTACTTTCACAGGTGGGTAAAACAGTTAAACCGTTTGAAGGGACCTTCCCACCTTAAAAAAATAAATTTCCTATGTTATAGAGCCGGTTTCCCCTGCTTTACCAGTCCGGCCCGTTTGTAAAAGTTCGCCTTCAACCGCTTACAATTTTTATCAGTAGATTTGATTCTTATACTGTCCTTTACTGTGCATTTTCCGTACTTACATACTGAAGTCCGAGGGTACTTTTCCTTTCAACGAAGGTACTTTTTTAATGAAACCCCTCCTCCAAATGAAAACTGCAAACGACTGAGGGTGAACTTTTCAAAACGAGCTTGACTGATAAAACAGGACAAACTGGCCCTATCATAATATCAAGATTCAAAAAAGGTGGGAATGTCCCTTTAAGACACCCAACCAAATCAACAGAAATACCCAATACCAACAAATGTCCCATCCCCTTCCCCACAACCATATTCTCCTGCACAAAATAGCAGTCGGGATGGCCGACTGGCTGCGGACAGTATACGAGCCGAATATTGTGGCGGGCCGACAGAAAAAGTGCCCGGACTAGAACGGTTATCTTCCGATCTGACGCTACAAAGCTGCCCTGTCGGCCGGCGCAGCAGAGAAACTCCCAACGGAAGCATGTCCCCGCACCAGGCCGCCAAGTGGGTCTAAATTCCATCCGGCGGACACGGGAGGCTAATTAGCATCACAACGTACCGCAGTTGGCTAGTATTGAGTTGAAAATGGCATAATGTTGCCTACAAGCGGCGCGTAATATTATCCGCACAAGAGCTATACTTGTATTATTAGTCAACACCACAGGCGTTGAAATCATATCAAGACAGGCATACTTTCCAAAAAACGGTACACGTCTTGAGACATGCGACCGAGCAGCAAGGTAGGGAGATGGCGAAACCAAACGAGGCGGGCGTATTATTCCGATATAGCTCCAGACTGCATATACCAGTATACCATATCCGACGCGACATAGCCCAACCCGACCCGACCTGCTTTAGCCTGGCCCGGTTGGACCCGCCCAGCCCCAACCCGCCAGGTGGGACATTGCAGGTGGGGTTGCGGTGACGGCGTGGACTGCCTGCTACGGCTGTCACCTTATCCCTTTGAGCACAGCACGAGACCGACTTAAAGAGCACTTTGCAACAATAAAACAAACAATAAAGGCGATCATGATCTGCGCTGGAAGTATTTACGGGTCGGCGTGGCTACTAAAGTCACCTTCCACCGATAAAGCCATCATCCCAAGTGGCTGAGTTTTTGCATGGAAGCACTAAAACGCAGCCTGTAAAGGTTTATGAAAGCTCACACCGTAAAGCCATGCTACGCTTGGTGGAAATAAAACCCCGACAACCTTGTTGTTTTATGGCGCTGTTGTTCCTCGCCTGTTTTACAATCGCCCGGGAAAATCTACAAAAACGTCTTGGAAACAACCAGAAGGACCGACAGGTCGCTTCTGTGTCCACTTTCCATCCCACTTGCCCTATGTCCCCGTTCCGCAGCCTGCCGCACGCCTGCAGGCCCGGTTCCTGCACCATGTTACATGTTACACCCCTCAGGCCCCGGTAGCACTTGGATAGACCGGACATATCTGATGAAGCACAGAACGTATGGTTGGGCTGGACGACAATATCAGATGAACCATGCGAACTGGCCGGATGAATCAGACGAACTCTGCACGAACAGGACAGGGTGCTTCCGATGAAGGAAGCGAGGCGAGCCCGACGAACAGAGCACATAAAACAACAAAATAAGAGTATCTGCGTCACGGTAATGCCCTTGAACTTTCATATGTCATATGTTTGCGATAAGCGCCACGAAAAAATTGTTTCGATGAGGCCAAAGACCAGCAGACATGCAATTTCGGTCGGGGTCTCGACGCGCCAAATAATGCGAGACGGCTGCGATGGGCGATCGGCGAGTAATCCAGTACAAACAAATCACAACAACAGAGACTGAGACTCACTCAGAGACCCGTACCAAGACCAGGATTGGGTTCATTACCAAGACCAGGACTCCGCTGACACACACAGACCCTGGCGGCAGAAATTCGATATGCCGCGGTGATCAGGGCAGGCGTATGCGCCACAGGAGCCGTCGCTAATGCCGCCGGATTACAGGGTCCACTGTGTCGGCGGGAGACGGGGGCTAAATACGATCCGGCTCCACCCTCTGCGGCGGCGGCACATGTTCGGGTCGTGTCTGATGTCCTCCGGGTCGTGTCTGATGTCCCCCGGGTCGTGTCTGATGTCCCCCGGGTCGTGTCTGATGTCCTCCGGGTCGTGTCTGATGTCCTCCGGGTCGTGTCTGATGTCCTCCGAGTCGTGTCTGATGTCCTCCGGGTCGTGTCTGATGTCCTCCGGGTCGTGTCTGATGTCCCCCGGGTCGTGTCTGATGTCCTCCGGGTCGTGTCTGATGTCCCCCGGGTCGTGTCTGATGTCCCCCGGGTCGTGTCTGA
>JARFNZ010126772.1:0-11660 GCA_031763405.1 Balanus nubilus
CCGTTTTGCCCCTCCCCCCCCCCCCCCCCCCCCGTCACTGGTGCTCGGCCGAGACCCCAGTCAATGGCGGGTCAAGGCGGCGCAGCTACAGTGGTGATAAACGACGCCGTGGTGCGTCCAGACCCGAGAAAACCGAGCGGCCACCCACCTGAAGGCCTTGTAGACCGGTCTAAACCAGCAGACGTAAGAGGCGGGCGTGAACAGAACAAAGTAGAGCAGAGATAGGCCGAACATTGAGAAGTCTCCGAACTGGATCGTCATCGAGAGGCCGCCGATGATGTTCACCAGCAGTACCAGACTGTGAACTGGGCACAGATCAGGACGGTCAGCAGCAGCAACTATGTTCACCAGTTGCAGTACAAGGCTGTTGACTGGGAACAAGCACCAATGATCAAATGACGTCACCTGGAATATTCACAAAGATGCACAATATTAGCCTAGTAGAACAGATCTCTCAACACGACATCGAATATTCATGGAATCTGTCAGATGAACAGGTAGAAGAAGTAAACCAATATTGCCTATCAACACCGTCACCGGGCAGCGACGATACAAGACACACCGGGCAGGACAAAATCCGCGACCAGCTGCTACCTGGCGTAACAACGACACAGCGACACACGACCCGGAATGTGCCGTGGTACGTACGTCCCCACAGGTAGTAGAGGTGTCGGGTGATGCGCTGGAACTCCAGCGGGATGTCGACGTTGATGTCTTGGTAGAAGCAGGGCCCGAGGGGGACAAAAGACGGCAGCGGTGGCCAGTTGTTCTGGCGAGCGTTCAGCTGGCCGCTGCGGAGCGCCTCCTCGCGCCGGCGCAGCTCCTCATCCTTCCGCTCCAGCTCCTCCTGCTGCCGCTGTACAGACACGGGTCACACGGGGTCATATAGGGGTCAGACAGGACACACGGTGTCACATAGAGGTCAGACAGGTCACATGGGGTCACATAGGACACATGGGGTCATATAGAGGTCAGACAGGTCTCACGGGATCACATTGAGGTCAGTCAGGTCACCAGCTCCTCCTTCTGCCGACCCTGTAGGGGGGGGGGGGGTGAGGAGAGGGGACAGATTCCTATTTTGTCCCTCGGAGATCACCACACAAGGGCAGACATGCGGGAAACAAAAATCATAAACAGCGGCTGGGAGTCACAGGAGCCACTGAGATCGCGAGCGAACAAGGGCCGCCAAGAAGCCAACAGAGATTCATATGGGAAGTGACTGAGAAATAACGCCTTCAGATCACGGTATGAACATAAACTGAGCCGCATGGTGCACATGTACATTGGCGCAGATTAGGTCACATGAAGTTCACAGACAGAAACCATACACACCTGTTAGCAGAGCTGACCCTTATTGGTGTTAATTTTATGGAGTCACGCAGACACTTTAAAGCACTGACATTTCCTTCTCATGACGATATCAGCATTGTATCATGAAAGTTCCCCTCATTGCAGCCCACTGTTGCATCTCCATGTTATTAAAGTTTCATGCCTTTACATTATACCGTTAGCACGGCGAAAGCGTGACTTTGATGGTCCGACGGCGGTCGCCGGCCACAGCTTGACGTCCCGTCGGGTGGCATTTCTATGACACCTGACCTTGAATGTATTGACCTAACGTCATGAAATGTACACGAAGTAGTTCACACACAGCCACGCACAGCTTCAGCACGCACGTTGCGCTGTTATACCTGGTAAGCAAATTTGACTGTCGTACCTGCTATAGTAAGAGACCGAAGCTCAGGAGAAGCAGTATACACCCCCCCCCCCCCTTGCCCTCCCACAGCAAGCAATTGCTTGAAGCCACTTGAGGATGTGTGCCAACTGCCAACGGTGAGTATTCCAGCTAATATCCACCAACAACAACAACAGCCAAGACAGTAAGCGAAGCAACCACACAAACATTTTTAAATTATTTGGAGTTTAAGGACGGCACGACAACGCAGTCACTTTGCGCCTAAACGATACAGACAAAACAAAGATAAATCACAGAGCTTTCACAAGTGAATATTGAATTCTGACCAACAAAAATATCGATGAACGCAGTCCAGCAGCAGCAGCAATATGCAAGGGCGATGAGCAGTCAGTAGTAGTCATTCAGCCGTCAGCAAACGGCGGCATGCAATTTCCAAACAGAACGAAAGTAAAGACACTGATGGGTATCCAGACGAAACACCTTGAACTGCATAGGATTATACACTATATTGCAATGCTTCCACCTACACCGCAACACAAATGATAAAGACGTGATTAAAACAAAAAGAGGAATATGAAAGCTATACGACACAGCTACGTCTGCAATCCAATCAGCAAATATATTTATCACTGTAAAACTGGTTCCAATATTACAATACAATGAAGTAAAATGAAATAAAGGCTATAAAACACAGCAGAGGAGTTACAAAAAGACAGGGTCAGTACCAGCAAGCGAGGGGAAGCAGGTTCATGTAATGATCCGACTGGATTCTCACTGTAATTATGTCGGGAAGAAATAAATAAAAAATTATAAACGTCCCAGGCAAAGATACAGATTATACAATGTATAAGCATGTCCATGCCAAGCTACATGCGAATTACGTAAATATTATTGTGAGCTCAGCTGCTCAAATACACTTACCCGAAGCGCCTGAAAATAAACCAGAAAAGATCGTTAGATGAGATTAAAAAACAGACAACACTTCAGAACATCATAAGACAGATATTCCCAAATTGACGTTTTTCACCGTGAACATGCGCAAATGCGACACGTGCTAACACAGTCAGAATATAACTTGTATCTGGTCGATAATATGTATCAACATAGATAACATAAATACGTGTTTATGTTATACGTGTTTATGTTATCTATGGTATTAACATTCCCTACATGCACGGTCCTCTTTGGCATATGAAATCATCGTCTTCTCTTGGATGCATTCGGAGCTGTCTGGTGTCATTTGTGCATTCTCAGTCGAAATAAATAAAATAATGCAAAGGTCCCTGTTCACCACAATGTAATGAGACTTCAATATTCTGGCATCGAAATATTGACATCGCTCCGTGGAACTCAGCCTTCCACGAAATATAGACTGGTCTAGGAATATTGGCTTGGTACGTTGCCATGTGCACTTGATCTGGTATACAAATGTTGTTTTAAATACATGGAATGGGAATAATGGACTGTACATGAGCTCTCAACTCACAAGTTCATGATACAAAAAAAAACTTGAACTAGCTGGCTACTCAGTAGAAGGACCTTCTGAGGCCAAGAGGACTTAAGGCAAATAAATGTATTATTAAGTGCACTGCATTCTCTGAATGTGCCCATTCCCGTTGTTCTCTTGCTAAGTGGTGCATTAGTCTGAACACTCTACCATCCCGTACAAATACGTACCGCACAGTATCGTTAGTACACCACACATGCCCCAGTGAACAACCCGCACCGCTGCAGTCCTGTCCGGACCGTCCCGGCGGCCCGTCTCTCAGTCTCACCTGGAGCTGTTCGGTGTTGACCTGCTGCTGGGAGGAGGCCGTGTACGGCGGCGGCTGGGTGTCCTGTGTGGGCGACATGACGGCCGGCGCCGCCCCCGCCCCGGTGCCGGCCGCCGGCGCACCGCTGGTCTGCTGGCCGTCGAACGGGTTGTACTCCTCCAGACCGGGGGCGTTGCTCTGTGTGGCTGAC
Source organism: Balanus nubilus (assembly GCA_031763405.1). Taxonomy (NCBI): domain Eukaryota; kingdom Metazoa; phylum Arthropoda; class Thecostraca; order Balanomorpha; family Balanidae; genus Balanus; species Balanus nubilus. Next base: position 3,662 of record JARFNZ010126772.1, read on the forward strand.
TTGACGGCTGGGTCCTGCCGACGACAACGGCAGCCCGCACGGCGGTCAGCTGGCGGGCGGGATATGCCCAGATAGGCAGACCCGGACACAAGCCGACTCGCTGGTCACTCATGACAGAAGCATAAACACACCGGCGGTAGGGGTGAAAATGTTGGTACAGATGCACAAACACAAATACATATGTATAGACAGTGTCCCAAAATTTGCCGATTCGGGTGGGAAATGACACCCAGGTGTGAAAAAAAACACTTGCTCTTGATTATGGCAGTGAATTTTCAACTCCCAATTTCATATAGTTCAGAATCTGTATAATTATTCTAACACAAATAGGCTAGGAATGCATGTTATCAATACAAATCACACTCCCATTGTTGCACAGTTTCCCACTCTCTTCCACTCTTTTTGGATTCAATGTTCCACTCTGACACCCAAGACAAAATTCAATTTTAGGACACCTGCACAGACATCACCATAATTTAACAGACTAAAATACACACAATGGTAGATAATTGAACTAGCATAACATATATGACATGTAAATGTCATAAGATTATAGAAAAGATATCTCTTCATTTTTTTATTTATAACTTCTGAACTGTTGCAGATATCTATGTGAAACTTGCCATACCCTCTCATACATTGATTTGACATCTTCTGCAAACAACATCTGTACTTTTGTCAGCAAATTTATAATATATCAATTATTTCAGTTAAGTGACATCCCTACATGTCATTTTTACTGAAATGTGTTACTGTTTGAAAGAAATGTAAAAAACCAGGTTTCAAGCAAAATGAAAAAATATGCCATGACAAGTTTACAAATGAATATAATGATTTTTAATATTTGGATTTCTTTACAAAATAAAAAAAATAGAATTCAAAAAAGATAGATTTTAAAAATTATAACCAAATTTAGGAGCAATAAGCATGCCACCTGTTCATGCACAAACTTGGCTTATGGCTTACTTTATGGGCCGATTCCTAGTAGAGGGGTCATTCCAAAAATGATGCCTCCAATTTTTTTCCTCCGCCCCAAGTGTTCAAAGGGGAATGTTTATGGCATTGTTGACCGGTCCTTTGTGCTTATAACCTGAAAGTTTCATCTCTCTGTTGCAGATATTGACTGTATGACAGTCTAAGAAAGCAACCCCTGTCATGGATGTCATTAGAAGCAGAGATGTGTCATTAAATTGTTTCCACTCTGATGAAGTTGAACCCATCGACATTCATCGACGCTTGGTAAACGTTTGCAGAGTCGAGGGAGTTGATGTCAGTACGGTTAGGAGATGGGTTCGTCGATTCCAGAGTGGCGACAGAGATGTGGGTGACAAATCGCGCCCCGGGCGTCCATACACAGCTCCGGAAAATGAAGCGCGCCTCGATCAACTAATCCGCGCTAATCGGCAGATAACGGTTCATGCAATGCGTGCCGAGTTGGATGCGGGTGTCGGTGCATTGGAAACGATGTTGTCATCCCTCTAGCTCATGGACACCCACATTCAACTCTGTATGCACCGTTGTCTGCCGATTAGCGCGGATGAGTTGATGGAGGCGCGTGCTTCATTTTCCGGAGTGATGGCTGTGCCATGGACGTCCGGAGCGCGGTTTGTTACTCACATCTCTGTCGCCACTCCGGAATCGACGAACCCATCGCCTAACAGCTGACATGAACTCTATCAGCTCCATAAACATTCACCAAGCGTTGTTGAATGTCTATTGGTTCAACTTCCTCTGTGTGGAAGAATGCAATGACACATCTCTGCTTCTGACAAACGTCTATGACAGGGTGTCTTTCATAGACTGTCACACTATCAATATGCACAACAGAGAAATGAAAATTTCAGGTTATAAGCACAAAGGTTCAGCCATCATAACAATGTCATAATGAATATCATCAGGCCCCTTGGGGTGAAATAAAAAAAAATAGGAGGCATTACTTTTGGAACAACCCTTGTACGAGTACCATCCTACCTACCTAAATAGGTTGAGGTAACCTAAATAGGTAGGTAGGATAACTGTCATAAGGTACATAATATTACAAACTATCACATACTACTATTATACTATCACCAAAAATGTCATACTATTTGTGATGTAGACAATGAAAATGCACATTTCCACTCCAACAACATGAAATACTTGGTGATATGAATATTTCACCATTGTGGCAGTTTACCCCACCCACTAACTTCCTGTGCAAACCAGGTTGAGTGGCTATAGTCTGTTCCATTTGACATCTTCATCAAGCCTAATATGTCTGAGCTAACACACAACGTTTATGGAATTTTTACTAAAAAAAAAAGTACCAGGTACTGAGCAAGGCCCAGTTCTCACTTGGCGAGTAACCTTTGGTTGCAAAATTTGTGTGGAAGATGACACACCATATCTTTTCCCTCCTTATCCCAGTTTTACTGTGAAATTTTCACTCCCTAAAAACATGGGTAATGGTAAGGCAGGTGATACAGGAGCTGCCATATTAAAAATTATCCAGATTAGAAATCAGCCATATGGATTGTTGGATTGTGGGATTAGCTGGGTGATAGATTTGAATGCTCACTCTGCTCACTGGGTGACATTAGTTCAACTATTTTTACAACTTGACAAGAATGCTGCACTAAGCTTCGGACCCTTTCACATGAGCGTGTTAGATGGAGATTGGGTCGCCTTCGGGAGATTGGTTCGCCTCATGATTATGGCACAAAGTGTTGTGAAGCATTCTAGGTGATTGCCACTAATTTAACATTAGCAATGCATTCTGGGTAATAATACCCCAAAATATGGCAGCTCCTGTATCGCCTGCCTTACCATAACCAAAACATGTAATGGATAAAGCCTATGTTCTCATGTTTCCAATGGCTTATATTTGCCTGTGGAAGACAAAAATGATAGGTAATGTTTTGTTATTTGTAACAAATTATCATATCATAACTTTCACAAAACTAAGCATGGCATATTGATAGTCTTTTGAGCCTGAAATGTCCACTCTTTATGACTATAATAAATTGTGTTGCAATGTGATCCTGGAACCATGCACAAAGCTCAAGCATCAAGCAAATGTTAAAGTTAGTTTCAAAACAAATTGAAATTGTTAGTATACATACCGCAAAGGGATCAGCAAATGGATTATCATCGAATCCTGACATTTTGTCTTGTGATGAGCACTTGACACTGCGCAAGCAGAGGGGTGCTGCTTAGTGAAGGCCGGCGGCAACCACCCTGAATCGCCAATTTTCGGTCAAAAAAATCAAGTGAACAGAGTTATATTATTTTCTTCACTCATAACAATGACAGCGATCAATCTTTTTTATACGGCGATGGCAATGTCCAAAATGAAATAGCTGAAATCGCGACGTGATATAGCGTAATACGCCTCCGCCTACGACCAACACCGGCGCGACACCGCGCAGTTTTCGCCGAAAATCAGCGGAGATGTCATCGCTATCTCTATAACACAGTTTTTGGGGTCCAAATACGTCATGATGCATGCCCAATGGTAGGACAGTTCAGGAGGTAGGTTTTTACACTCGACTGTGTTTCGATGTTTGAACTTAGCAATTTCACACTGGTTACGCATTTAAATACGAACTTAAACTAATATGAAGATTGTAATTATTATTAATAAAAGAGAAAAGCTTGTCTTTTAAACGAAAACATTCAAGCAAAAGGAATCAAAATTTCCTAGCAACCACACTCCTATTCAAGTGGCGGTTAGTCGACTGGTCGACCAAACGCTTTTGGGCTCGCAATTCTGACGTCATCGTAATAAAATTATTTAAGAGAAGTCCCTACTGTTTACTACTGTCTTGGAACAAAAATTTACGCCGTGATGCCCGGAACTTGGAAGAAGGGTAAATTTTGATTAAAATTTACGGTACATGCTCGTAATCGGCCTTGGGTATCGGTATTAAATTAAATTTCAGGTTCTATGAAGGGCTTAGGGATACAGTATGTACGCCGAGTGTTTTGTATGTTGTAATGTCTCAGGCTAGTTGTTATTTTTGGTTGATATCATTTGATAGGTATCATTTTTATATTAGTTTTCAATTTTGTTCTGATGCGCCTTGCAATGGGCTTACTCCAGCACACTCAACCCAATTAGGTTGGGGCTCTTTTGCTCCACCAGTCATTCCCATGCCTGAATTGAAAACGTCATTTGAAGGAGTAAAACCTCAATGACTCTCCAAGCAGTTGGAGTTAAGGTTGGTGGAGGAAAGTTAACATTATCTGTTGATAGTTTTGGCACACTGCCAATGCTATTCACATTGCAAATCTCTACCATGCTCCCGCTGCATTTCTGTCCCCCCACCCCCTCAGGTTTATGTTGATAGCAGGAAAAATGGTGGTGCTATGCACGGCCTCACACAGCACACCTATATGGACATAAATTGCATGCATTGTGTGAAAATTTTGATCTCAGGTTAGATCACCAGTCTTGGTAATGTGACCCCACCTCCAAAAATGTTTGCGGGTGTGCCACAGCCACAGTGATTGACAGATAAATTTGTAACTTTCAGCGATACGTAAAGGTATCAGAACCTACAACTTGTATATCTCATCAAATGTTTCTTATTTCAAGGATTAACATTGTATCAGTCAATTTTTGAGGATCATGTTATCCTAGGCCATTATTGATGATAACGGTGCAATATTTGATCAGTGACTTCTTGCAAGGACATCTGATATCATCTGAGGTCACAAACACCTTTTTGCCCATAACTTTTGATAGAATGAAGTTAAAGACCTGAAAATGGTTGCAAAGTGCTTGTGCAAAGTGTTTGTTTGATGTATCATCTCGTATGCAATATGAGCCAACTTGACCCACTTGGGTCACCATGTGACCTTGACCTTAGGTAAAATTTTGAAAAGGTCCTTTTCTTGGTAAAAATAGACATAAATGATTATATTCGCCTTGACAAAAGGAACATGATGATACTAAAATAATAGTGTTATCTTTCCTGGCTAAAAAGTTATTCTAAAAAAAACTATTTGGCAAACAATTGCCTTTTTACTTTCCATGACATCTGGAGCCTGAAATGTTGACCTGAGGTGAAAGTTGAATGACATTGTGCGATAGGGGAATTTCAAGAGCTTTCAATTGCTTTTTCCATTTCTTTCCAGCTATCTTAGTTTTTGAGATAATCAAGGATTTGTGATGTGATGTCCCAGCTATTCGTAATATGAAAAAATTGACCTTCAGTGACCTCTTGTGACCTCAATATTGACCTTAAAATGACCATAGTAACATTTATAGTCCTTGTCACAATTTATCTAACGCTATTTGCTGCTTGTTGATACGTTGCATGTTTTTTTAGATCTTAGGCAGAAATCACACACCCCCGGGTTGTTTGTGTTTGGCTTGAACCCCCGGTGGCGCGAGGGTTAAAAATGACATATTGTGACAGAAGTTTTTGCTACACTAGTTTTGATAAATTGTAAACCTACCCTGAAAATTGTAAACCCTGACTCTGATGACCTGTGGCCTTTTTCACAAGGTCATGTCAAGCATGAATGAAATTATGTGACATCAATGCTTATATTGAACAAATTGAACTCATATGTTCAATATAATTATGTTCATATTGAATAAATTGAACTCATATGTTCAATAGTGATGCTTATATTGAACATATTGACATATTGAACTCATGTGCTTCCTGATAATTGATGTTTAGGAGTATGTGAACAGGTATTACCATGTGACCTCCATGGCTTACAATGAGGTCATGACCCTTCAAAGGTCAATTGAGGTCACTGACCTCTGATGACCTGGGGTGACCTTTTTTTCATTTCCAGAGCTTCTTATGGTATTTTCTGCACTGATTTCAAATTTTAGATTCATTTTACACAAATACTGTTTCAAATGAGTTCATAATCTATTACAGGTCAAGCAAAGTACTCAGCTGACCTCACATGGTCCTAGGATTGCTTTCAAGCCAGGATGGGAGTGGAAAATTCCTGCTTCAAAATATGTGCAAGAGTGGAAATTCATCTCCAGGAATGAGCATTAAGAGGGAAAAACGTAACCTAAAAATACCAAATGATGTACTTTTCTCTAACAAAATGCTCCCCTTACAACTAGCTTCTGTAAATGATAATATTTTTTAGGAGACAGTGGAAAATTAAAAGTGGGCTTTGGGAAAAGAGCTGACATTTGTTATCCACAGGGTGTCATTTCTCACCCAAATTTATTGATCCTAGGACACTGTGACCTTGTTCATTTCACACTTTGTCCTTAGACTAGGAATAAAGTTCATCTGAGACCTATAGAATGTACCAAAATGGATTTCACTGACCCAAAGAATTAGAAACATCTTGGCCTTTTGAGCCCTAGCTTGATTCAAGGGCATTCTGTTGAAAAAATGGTGATTTTGAGTCATAGACCTGACCCCAGAGGCCACCAAAGGACCCACAGCCCCAAAAAATCTGGTACCATCGACTTCCTCTCGCCGCGACCAACACGCTTGTCTACCACAAATTTGTAGCTCAATTTATCGCGATTCTGCAGGGGGTGTATCACCCCCCCCCCCCGCCACACACCCACACACGCACACGCACACGGAGACGCCGCAGTCTTGTACAATGGCGAGGGTTAACCCGTGCCCCGCTGGGGTCTCCAGCCGAACGCGCCCCGCTGGGGGTAAATGTTACCCTCCCTCGTATCTCCCGAACCAAGGGACGCGCGAGACGGCAGACGAAAGCTCTCAAGAAAACAATCATAAAGCACACTTAAAATTTTAATAACATGGTCAAATATCAGGTCAAGGTCATGTCAAAGGTCAAAATCACCTGTTTCCGATTTATTGGCTGCAGAGACCAGACTATCAACAACAGTGAGTCCAAATTCATTCAACATACTTCCAAGTAGTGTTATAGGAAGGCACTGCTATAGTATGTGTTTCATACAAAGTACAAGTCAAGGTTAAGGTCTGCTGACAAAAGGTCACTGTGTGCAAAAGTTACATAAAAGCCGTGAGATACATGTTTTATAGGTTGTTTCAGACGAAGAAATCGATGGTAACGGTCATTTTACGATTTGGCTCCATTTTAGGTGGAGGTCAGGCCAAGGTCAGGTCAAAAACGGTCGAATTTTGAAATTCATAATTTGTAATAAAAAGCATGTCATTATAACCAGTTACTCTAAGGAATCCAATGGTGTCATTTGTTGAGTACGTACGAGTGAGTACGTATGAGTACGTACGTTGTCTAGAAAAGCAAAAAAACGCAATTGAAAAATGACGTCATCAGATTGTACACATATTGGAGCCATTTGGGGGTCAGAAATAAGATGTTGATTCGAAATTTGGTGCAGCAATTGTTCATATATATTACATATATCTATCTATTACATGTATCCCGGTTTAAGAACTTCAAAATTTTTGATTTTGTGGTTATTTTTTTTTAAATCGGATATTTTAATTTTGGGGGTCAAAAACCAAAATTTTGAAAAATCGGAGATAGCCATTTTGAAAAGAATGTCATTTCCTTTCTTTTGACGCGTTGTTTTGGCCTGGTATGACGTCACTAAACGTGATTTTCTCAAAAAGTTTTCGGCCGATTTTTTTCGAAACTTTCTAGGAGTACGTTTAATGGCGCCCCACTGGCGCATCTTTTCTTTTTGTTTGTCCGGGCCGAGCTGTCCAGCACCCCAGCAGCAGGCGCAGCCTCGCGTCGGGCCGCTCGTCGGTTGACTGAGGCCAGCCGCCGCCCGCCGGCCGGTGGTGCAGACGGCGGTGACGTCACAGTCTCGTGACCCCCACAGTCTCGGCGGTGACGTCACAGTCTCGTGGCTTGAATTTGGGACAGCTCGGCCCGGTTTTACATGTAACGCTAATAAGCAACATAAGCATGGATGGATACATTGGCACAATCCATTTCTCAAATCCGGGCGAACACATCGGCCGCAATCCACACTCACAATCGGCACACAGCACAGGCGGGCACAACTGGTGAGGGACATGTACCGGATGGGGGGGGCTTGGGTTCTCCCCTCCATCCTGCC